>CABHPH010151001.1:5764-46364 GCA_902168325.1 Peromyscus nudipes | reverse complement strand
CCATCCAGATTAGACGCCCAGAGGTAGTGACGGAACAATGGGACTATCATTTCCCTGCGTCTTTCTTTTTTTAAGATTTTTTAATTCATTCTCTATCTATCTATCTATCTATCTATCTGTCTGTCTGTCTGTCTGTCTGTCTGTCTGTGTGTCTGTCTGTGTCTCTGTGTGCATCTGTGTCTGTGTGTATCTAGGGTACATGTGCATGAGTGCAGATACCCACAGAAGCCAGAAGAGGACATTTGACTTGATGGAGCTGGAATTACAGTCTGCTATGAGCTGCCAGATGTGGGTGCTGGGAACCAAACTTGGGTCCTCTGGAAGAGCAACAAGCACTCTTAACTACTGAGCTCTCTCCAATTGCCCAACCCCTATATCTTTTGGGAGGCAGGAGAAAATCTTTCCCGTCATCCCTCAGCAGATGTGTCATGTCTTTTTGATCAAAACTACAATGAGTTTATATCCAAATGGCCAGAGGAAGGGAGTCATCTTGACTGGCTTAGAGAGGTGATGCTGAAAGAGTAGTCCTCGGACCAACAGCATCATTATCACTTACACAGTTAGAAATGCACATTCTCTAACTCATTGCACACCTATGAACCAGAAACTTCAGGAGTAGGATTCATCAGCTGGTGACTTAAGATGACTTTGTTATGAGCATTAGACGTGGAGAGTCACTGGCTTGGAACAGTCCAGACCTGTTTCATATTTAAAGCTTAGTTTTCCTGAAAGATGCAGTCATAATAAAGAATGACTGACTCTGAAGGAAAAAAGTCACAGTTCTTCCATAAAGAAGAAAGGAATGATGGGTGCATAGGCTGTTTAATAAACAGCCAAATTTATCTTTTATAATCAGTATGTCAATTATTTTTTCTTTTGGACCAGAAAGAGTCCTGCTGCTGTTTTTGCACATGCTCTGTAATCAATAACTCAAAATTTATTTCTGTAAATAAATCAATATTTACAGAAAATATTTTTCAAAGAATATTTTGGATGCCCTTAGAAAAAGTTTAACTATCACTATACAATATTCAATAAAACACCGACCCTTAGACATGCACGCAAAGTCTTTAAAAGTAGTTCCCATAAAGGGCTTCATAACATTCCCAGGATGATTCTTTATGGTAGAAAGATGAGTTATTGTTTTTAATTTTCATTTTACAGATGGGAAAACTGAAGCTTAAAGGGGGGAGAATTACATAGCTAGCAGCTTTGTGTGCCAAGGCTCACCGTGCAGAACTGGCTCGGAGCTTTCTGGAGCATCTTCCATTAGATTCTGCTGTATGGGAGGAAATGGCCCCTGCAATAAAGTCTTCCATGGGAAAAAAAAAAACATGAAGATTTCAGTGCCTTTATCTGCATGGCCTGGTGGCCTGCACGACTTCACAGTTCCGACTACAGTACAGGAGAAGCTGACAGCTAGAACGAATGGCTAGATTTCCCCACCACTGCTAATTGCACAGCAGAGGAATTTTGCATGCTGCTACCCAAGAAAATGAGCATTTTCGTTACCCGCTATAGCTTTAATGAATGACCTAAAGTATAGCCACAGAAATGCTACCTCGATCACATGGCAATGCCTAACACCACATTTTTCTCCAGAAATTCCAAAAGATTTCTTTCTCTTTTTTCTTGTGAGCTAGAGGTATGAATCTTTTTTAAATCATAAAGAAAAAGAAAACACGTGGCACGTTGTCTACTAAAGTAGATTTCAACCATGGCTTTTCAGCTAGGGGACCCAGACTGTTGTGTTCTTGAATAAAAATCAGATCAGAGCCCAGTCCCCAGAAGACTACACAGGGATCTTAGAGCAAAGTAGTCCAATACATAAGGTTCTCCATACCAGGTATCAGTTTTGTTCTGCAGCCCTGCCTGCAATGCTCACATCCAGAAGCATCTGCTCAAATAATTCTGCTGGGGCCTGGAGAGACTGCCTGGTGGATATGAGCACTTGCTGCTTTTCCAGAGGACCGGAAGTTGGGTCCCAGGTCACCCATGTCAGGTGGCTCACCACCACCTGTAACTCCACCTTCCACAGGATCTGATGGCACACTCAAAGACTCAGACCAACACAAAGAAATAAAAACTTTTCTTTCTTTTTTTTCTTTTTCTTTTTTTGGTTTTTCAAGGCAGGGTTCAGGGTTTCTCTGTATAACAGTCCTAGCTATCCTAGAACTCTCTTTGTAGACCAGACTAGCCTCAAACTCACAGAAATTCACCTGCCTCTGCCTCCCAAGTGCTGGGATTAAAGGTGTACATCACCACTCCTGGCAGAAAACAAATTTTTAATAGCCCTGCTGAGAATCCCATGAGCTTCCAACCTCTACCACAGCCTGTGTCAATTCTGTGAGATCCTGAGACCAGTGAGCAGTAAATGCCATTCGATGGAAGACTCCTGGGAGGAAATAAAGAGTATTGCAGCAGGTGAATAAAGGGCAAAGGCAGGGTGGTCCTCATGCCCTTCGCCCTCAAATTTTCCAAGGAAAACTGTCCCCTCCAGGTTCTGTACTTCTAGCCTTCCTATTGACTTGGGACTACCGCTTCTCTTGTGGCTGAGTCCTTGAACATCTGCCAGACCTGCCGCTGCCCTCCTCTGAAAGTCAAGCATCCTTCCTGTAGAACCCAGGTGGAGGAGAGCACATTCTTAACTCAGGCCTGCAGGAGCACCAGAGTTCAAAGCCCCAGGCAGAGCTCCGCCTAAGCGAGCTTCATGAATGCTGAATTATTGTTCTGCTGAGCAGTTACCCCCATACCAGGCAAGTCAGAACAAGCCTTCTAAGCTGTGGTGATGGATGTTTCCAGGGAACCCGTGGGAGTTATTAATATTCATGTTCCTGTCACACTTTTGCAAGTAAAGGAAGCTTGTTTTCTGTAACACATCATTAGGTGAGGAAGACAGGTGACCTCCTAGGGTTTTGAAGCAAAAAGGGTGGTCATTCCAGACCCAGAGGGGTTGAAAGGGGAGCAGGCAAGGTGAAACGGTTGTAGGCAGTAAGCTCTCTCCTTGTAGAGATGCACAAAAGATCCCTTTCATCAAATGCAGACATTTGTAGGCCTCTGCAAAGAGCAGTGGGTGGGATCTGAGGCTGTTCACAGTCTCTCCCCTCTCACAGAGGGACAGCAGGACACAGAAGTCATGTCTGGGAACACAGCTTTGTGAGTACAGAGTAAGGAGTTGAGGAATGTGAGCTGAGCCACCCTGCTTGCCTGTCGAACCCAGGAGGGGTCTGCAGATTTGGGAACGAAGTAGCAGGGAATCTAGTTAGGATGGCTGTCATCAAGAAGACAAAAAAATAACAAATGCTGACAGGGATGCAGAGAAAGGGGAACTCTGGTACACTAGCGTTGGGAATGCAAATTAGTACAGCCATTGTGGAAAACAGCATGGAGTGTCCTCAAGCAACTAAAATCATATAGGACTACCATATGATCCAGTAATCCCACTACGGGGAATATATCCAAAGGAAATGAACTCAGTACCTGAACAAAATATCTATACTTTCATGCTAACTGAATAATAGTCAAGTTATAGAATGTTTATCAACAGATGGAGATAAGGAAAATGTAGCATGTATACTCAATGGAATACTATTCAGTCATAAAAAAAAATTCCAGTCATATATGGCTGCATGGATGATGGATGGCACTGGGGGACATTATGTTATAAGAAATAAGACAGGCTCATAAAATTGAGTGCTGCATGCTCTCAGTGGTATGTAGAAACTAAACATATGGATCACATAAAAGAAAAGTATCAGAGGTGATCAGCTAGGAAGGCCAAGAGGGAGAAAAGATAGAAAAAGAAAAGATAATAGTTATCAAATAAATAATAGTTACCAAAATTCGCTTAGATAGGAAAGAAGTCCTCCCACACCATAGCACAATTCCCACAACATAGCAGGATTCCATTAACAATTTAATGTATATTCCAAAGTAGCCAGAAGAGGTGATTGTGAGTGTTCCCAACACAAAGAAAGTATAAACATTTGAGGTGATGGAAATTCTAATTACACTAATTTGATCATTACACATTGTATGTACACATATTGAAACATTACACTGTACCCTTTAAATTTAGATGATTATCTTGTATCTACTACAAATGCTTAAAAATAGCAAGTCACGTAGATCACAAGGAAAAGCACTGGCTGAGCCCAGAACAGATCCCGTCCAGAGATGGTCAGCAGGTGGAAGGGAGGGGGAATTAAATGGGGAGAGACCAAAGGTGGAGGAAGAGAGTGCCAATCAAAGCCACCACCGTCTTCTGGCTCCTCCCATTATGAAATGCCCAGCTAAAAAGTAAACCACTATGTCAGTCACCAGAATAAACACCTTTAGTGACAAACTCCCATACTTCACAGGGAAAGGTTTTGCCCCTTTAGGAGATGGTTAAAGCACCTTCAAAGTTGCTCTTTTTGTTTCAACTAAAACTCCTTGAAGCCACTTACAAAAAAAACCAACTGTGTCATTTGCTGTAGGCAATCTAAGAGGAATCTTGGTTCATAGTACAACAAAGTGCTCAGGTCAGAAGGATTCCTGGGGGCTTTTTTGACGATATGCTCTTTGACATTGAACTGAGCATGCTCAGAAACGGACACCTTAATCTGAGCATGCTCATAAAAATACTACATGTAGGTGGGCTTTCTATATGTATGTGTAGGCTTCCTAATACTTTCTCCTGGAATTTTCTTTGTTCTCCAAGAGCACTGTTTGGAAATAACTCCAGCAGGTTCCTTACAGGCTACAGGTCCGAGATTTCCTTGACTCACACCGCTCCATTTGCCTTTCCAGATCTACTGTTTGTTCACAGTTTCATCCTGCGCAGAACACGTCTCAGGCTGCACTATAAATGGGTGTGTGGTTTCTCTGTGCCTATTTCCTCGGCTGCAAAAATGGACAGAAGGTAAAAGCTCGTTTTGTTGTGAAAACTGAGAGAGCTGGTGCACATGAAAGTGCTTTGAACCGCATCGGTGGGATGTGCTGCTGCCCTTGGGGATACAGATTCATTTCTTCTTCAAACCATTAGATTATTAATTCGTTCAACAAACAATGGCCATATGGTCTGAGACAGGTGCTTTTCTGAAAGCCAAGAGTACAGGGCATTAGATTGACAAAACTCTCAGGCTTTCTGAAGATTACCTTCCACGAATGTTGGGGGAAGGAGACAAATAAAATAATAAACAAAATAAAGTAGTAAACGATATTGTTGAGCTACCATAAGAGACAGGGAGTGGGGATGCCGAACTGCACGGTGATGAGGAAAGGCCTGAGTGAAAAGGGACACTTGCAGGGAGCGTGGAGGTTTGAGTGGGTGGCCCCAAAGCTTTAGGGAAGGATCTCCCAGTCAGAGGGAGCAGGAAGTGTGAAGATCCACCTTTTTTTACTGTACCCTGGCAGGTACGTCACCATCTTACCGAAATGGCGAGAGTTTCCTTCATCCCGAGGTCAGCTTATGAAATGGATTCTCCCACAAAATCAAAACACAACAAAATAACAATAGCCCTTAATTATCTTGGGTGTATATTCGGAGTGAGACTGGGCTTCCATCCAGTCAAAAATGACACCCAAGATCTGTTTCTGCCCACATGTCACCAACCTCTTTCCCTCTTATACACACCAGGGAGATATTATAAGTGAGTGCCTCGCCCTGTACCTGTCATGTTGGAAGCAGCTATAGTATTTGCAATATATTTGCAATGTGCTTGGGCATTGGGGGCCTGTTACTCCAGTCTTATTCCCTCACCCTCCCAACTTTCCAAAGTCCTACCAAGGACAGACGGTACCAGAAGAGGCTGTTGCCCTGTTACTACTTAGGGAGAATGAGTAGTGGGGGGGTGGGGGAGGAGAGGAAAGTTACAATTGATTATTAATGTATTTTTTTTCCATGCCATGCTGAGAACAGTGTGATTTCAGCAGTCTCCAGCCTTCTGACTGTGCACGGTGCCCAGCAGAGAACCTGGCACATAGTAGCTATTCAATAAATGCTTGATGAAAGAAGAAATGGAAACTAGCGTTCAGTGCCATACACCGAGGCACACACAGGCACTCTCCTGTGTTCATTGCCACGGACCTTGCTCTGCTTCTCAGCCAGCAGGAGCTAGGGACACCCGCCCCCCCCCCCCAGCCAGCTTGACAGAGCCCTGACATCTCAGAAAGGAAACTCACCTCTCCTCTCCAGAGCACACTCCCTCGTGCCACCCAGCATCTGTGGGTGCGACTGAGTGGCAGCCCACAGAGGGAGTTAGGTGATTCTATGGCAGGTTAGCTTTGTCGGCATTTACATCAATCACCCCTTTCTGTAATTTTAAACTCTAGCTCAGCGTTCTCAGAGAAGACATAAATTATTAAACAAAAGAAAGCAACTCTGGCTTCAGATCAGATGGTAATGAGCATCACCTCGTACAGCTCAAAGTCCCTTCATGTGGCCCGCGTGGCAGCAGAAGGAGGTTAAGATTTGGCAATGCTGCTCAAGTTCTGGCTGGCGTTAATAGTGCATGCGTCTGGAACTCACAGAGACTTTGGAAACAACTGGGGCATGTCTCCCCATGCATGAGGAAAGAGGAGGAGGAGAGGGAAAAGAGAGGTAACCTTTCACGTCAGAACAAAGGGAGTTTGCACTGTCTGCACATCTTCTATGTCTGATGTACATATATGGTGCTGTGCTAAT
The DNA here is from genome assembly GCA_902168325.1 of Peromyscus nudipes. Lineage (NCBI taxonomy): Eukaryota > Metazoa > Chordata > Mammalia > Rodentia > Cricetidae > Peromyscus > Peromyscus nudipes. The sequence continues at coordinate 39,697 of CABHPH010151001.1, read as the reverse complement.
GTTTACATCACATATTAGGTGTCACTATGGAGGCTCTGCCAGTAAAGATATCAGGGCACAAAGACATTAAGTGGCTAACTTGAAAGCACACAGCAGAGAGAAGAGCTGGAACTGGAATCCAGGGCCATCCAGTGTCAGCTGTCCCCTCCCCACACATAACACCACACCCTGTGGGCAGCCATGAAGACCAGCATAAAGGGTGCCATAGGTGATGAGCCCTGGAATTACCTTAATGTGGGACACATGCTTTGAATTTCACACTGGGGGAGGAATGAGACTGTGCATTTCTAAAGCATCGGAATCAGAAGGACCTCTGTCCTTCCTGTACAGAGGGTTAAGACAGCATCATGACAAACAGCAAAACTCGTGCATCCTGGAACAGCGCTCTCAGCATGTCCTCTACTGCGGCTCCTGCAAAGCAGTCCTCTTAGACATGTTCTTCTTTAATCACCATGGAAGTTTAATGCCACATATAATATATAATACATATGCTTTTATATATATATTCCCATTGAGAATGTGCAAACTAGAGCAAGTCAGAGTTGCCATTCTGTGCTCCATTCAATAGGCTCTGGAAACAGTCCCCCAGACCACAGCACCCTGCTTACATTTTTCCCACCTGAAATTGAAGAGGAGAGACATAGTGAAGTTGAGAGCCTCCAGAAGCTGGTGGGGAGACAAATAGAAGAGACTGGATCTGCCAGGGGGAAGGATCCAGCTGGAGCTGGACCAGAGCTCATTCAAATCCCACAGAACCCTCACTTCCACATAGGTGTCTGCAACACATGTGATGCAGCACAAAACCCCCAGGAAGGCTGGTCCAGCATGCCCATCCCCAGAAATATGCCAAGTCCATACTGTGTCAAACAACTCCAGGGGAAGGGTGTCTTTGGTCTCTTCTAACAAACTCCCCCATTTTACAAAGAGGAAACAGACATGCAGAAGGAGATCACTTGACCAAGGTCATAATGACCTCATTAGTGACAAAGGAACAAGTGGTCAAGCATCCCGATACCCTTTCCAGAATGTTGGTCCAATTCAACCCTGGTACATCTCAGCAAAAAAAAAAAAAAAAAAATGCTGATCGAGATGAAGTCCAAGCCTGGTGTCCAGCTCACCAAGTGCTACAGGTAACCTTGAGGAATCTACATATCTGTGGCAATAAGGACAGGTGCCCAAGATACCTGCCCCCAGAGAGAACCAGGCAGACTTCATCATGCAAAAAAACACCAGTGCACTGGATTCCACTCTCGAATCCCACACCCAGTCATCTGAAGTAGACAATACCCAAAGCAGTTTGTTTGAAGTCTCCAAAAAATAATGTACCTCAGAAGGTGCAAGAAGGCTTATCCCACAAGCATCAGTGAAAATGCCACCTCTTCCAGGAAGCTCTCAACCCTCACCCCTCACTCAATTCCAAATGAGCTCTCCTACCTCTCAAAACCTTCAGGCTTTATCAGCACCATAAGGTCTTGTATGATAGCTGCCATTGAGTTCTCTTTCAGAAATCAGGTCTCTTTGTTATGGTATTTTATGAACTTACACAACTTAGAGACATATTAACGACTTCCCCGCCAAAATCTAGCACTGAACCTTGCCCACAGTATACACTTAGTAAATATTTGTTGAATGAATATTCTTATGCAAAATCCATCATGGGAAATAGAAGATTATAGCTGATCCAACCAAATAGGGTTCAAAGAAGAGGAGGCTTCCAGCATAGATATTTCTTCTAATTCCAAGAGCAAATCTCCCTCTTGGAATTCAGAGAGTGATAGCCATTGTTGACACTGGAATATGGAAGAAGAAGACGTTGAATTAATCAGGTGTTAAACCAAAAATCTTTGTTTACTGAAGAGCCCCTCGGCCTGTGCCAGATGTCTGTCGTGATGAAGTGCCTTCCTTTCTCACAGGAGTATGGGAGGAGGGAAATGGCTAAAAACCTCCATTTTGAAAAGTTAAAAAGACACCATCAGAAAGATACCCAGGACTTTCAGATCAGAACGGTAACTGGTCTGGCTGAAAATGGTGGAGAAAAAAGGCAAGAGGCGACATTGAAATGACGCTTGGCTGCCAAAGCAAAACTGAAGGTCTGAGGAAGGAGAGCCAGGTGAGTCAGGAGGAAAATTCTGCCCCCAAGGCGCCTAGGAAGATCTTTCGCTCTCACCTGGAAAGACCACACACGTGTAACTGATGAGAATGTTCTTGGGTCCTGGTAATCTTCCAACAACCATTGTTGCCAATTGCTGTGCCCTTTGGTTCCCAAGCCACCTGCTTAGCATGACACCAGCCAGAAATTCCAGCTGCGCATCCCAGAACCGTGGAGGTTCACACTAGCCAGGTGACTTCTGAGCCTGACGAATGAAGCCAGCTCCAATATTTCTCTTGGGAATCACGCCAAAAAGCAGCTGCCTAAATAACAAGCCCCACAGCCAGCTCCAGTAAGACTTCCCCTCTCAACGCCAAGGGTCATCTACACTGCCAGGAAGCAGACCGCAAAGCAGAAAGAAATATTCAGGCACAAGAAGCTATGAATATTATTAAAGCTATATATTTCTTCCTTGGGAGTTTCAAATTTTCTTGGCTACAGAGTCCTAGAGGTTTTCCTCTGACCCAGGTTTCCTCCTCTCTGCCACTCCACAGCTCTCCTGCTTTTGCAAAGAAGCTAGAATTGATCCAACAATTTCTATTCACCCAGCACTATTTGGGGCATTTGCAAGAACTAACTCATTTAATCAAGACAAAAAGAAAATTCTGTAAAGTAAGAAATACTATCACTTCTGTACTATGGATGAAGAAACTGAGGCCCTAGGAGGTTAACTCAGCCAAGATCACATGGCTCTAGAGCCGTGAGGTTTATACACAACCCCTGTTTTTTGTTTTGTTTTGTGTCTCTCTATATATTGTTGTCACTGATGCAGAACAACCCCTCCATCTTTACACTGGGAAGATATGTGGATTTCTAACCATTTGTACAATTCACACAACCAAATGAAAGGTGACTTGGCACCTGCTAGGTGAAAATTAGGACTGTGTGTGGGAGCAGGTGCCATCTGGAGGAGGGAGTCAGGACTCACTGCATTTCACTCTAAGGAAGAGGTACCTCATATGGAACATGGGTAGAGAAACTGCTGGGCGACAGGGCTAAGGAGGGTGTTCAGTGCAACGAAAAAGAAGCTGAATATCCATGCCCACTTGAGGGCCTTTCTTCTTGCTTGCCTGATTTTGTTTCCAGATTATGTCCCTTAAATCTGGTCAGCACGGTAAATTAAGCCTTTAGCTTCCTGCTAAGCCTTGTATTCAAAGTCTAAGAAGTAAGACATGAGCCATCTACTCTCCAATGTTCCCCTAGATGGACTCACTGTTCAATTCAGTTATTCTCAAACGTCTCACCATCAGAGAGACCAGTAGCTAGATGTAGATCTCAGAGTAAGGGGCCAAAGAAGCCAGATTTTAGTCTAGTCTTTGAGTATCTTAGGACATGAAGATACTGTGGCTCATGCATAATGACGCCAACTCACTTGGACTATAGGGTACATGAAGAGGGAGTGTGCAGCTTCCTGTGGTAAGAAAAAGTGTGCTCTTGTATGGTCTTGCCCTCGTGTGTTTCTGCTTCCAAGCAAGGAGCATAAACTGTGGCTGACTGGGGGTAGTTTGTAGCATCCTAGTCATATCTATATCCATTTTAGGAACACGAGGATCAATGAACTATGGTCCCATCGTTGCCTCAAATAATCTGCCATCTCGGAGAAACAGACGTGCACCGTAGTCAGGGAGAAGGCAGGCTGTGCTCTGATACACAGAGGAGCTCATGATAGCTTTCAGCTGAAAGAAATCAGCAAAGATGGAGGGAGGGAAACTAATAAAAACAAAGTATTATATGTATATATATGCATATATGTAAATGAGTGAAGCCCATTACTTCATATACTAAAATAATTTTCTTAATCAGAAAAGGTTTGGCAAGCCTTGGAGGAGGAGCAGAACTCTGACAGCACAGGCAGGAAACACATCCCAGGTCAAAGGGCAACACAAGCAGAGACAGGAAAATGATGAGTGTGGGAGAGGACTAGTGAGCGAGGCTGAAGCAGCCTATAGAAAACCTTCCACATATCGAATGGCTTATGCTCGTCTCTTAACAGATACGTGGGCACTCCGGTTACAAGCATCTACTCCTAGAGGCTCTTCCTTACCTCACCCTTGAACTCTGGCCTAGTAACCCCAACCGTATGGATTTGCCACATCTCTAGTTATAAACACACACATGCACACGCACATATACACGCGCACACACACACGTACCCCTCAAGCCTGATACATCCAAATCAAACCTGATGTGTCTTGATTTTTCTTACCATACCTGCTCCTCCCACCTTTTGCTGCTTGAGTCCATAACCTGTCAGTCGGGTTTGACTTCTTTCAAGCTCTCACATCTCACAACCGTAAGCAAATTCTAATAGCTGTAATATAAAAATACATCCAGAATCCAACCACTTGGCACTACGATTTCCATGGCTACCTCCATGATCTTTTATATGCTGGATTACTGAGAGGCCCTTATCTCCACGTAGAGTCCACCCAGGAGTCAGAGTGACCTTGAAAACTGGAAGCTAAAACACTCAGCCACTCTTCTGCTCAAAGCCTTGAAATAGTTTCCCCGCTCACTGGGAATTAAGGCCAGATTCCTTCCCTTGACCTGAGCTCTGAGTTCTCCTCTGGCACCTGCTCCCCATCCCCCACCCCCGCATCACCACCAGCATGCTGCCCTCTTTGCCGTCACCATCACACCAAGCACGTTCTAACTCCAGACTCTTCACACTTGTGGTTTTCTTGGCCTGGTTTGTTTCTCTCCCCATGCCTGCATGGCTTACCCATGTCACTCCAGTCACATGTCTACTCACTCACCTCCTGGTCACCAGCTCTATGCGTGGCCACCTTATGTTAGAAAAGGAGGAGGAAGAGGAGGAAGAGGAGGAAGAGGAGAAGGAGGAAGAGGAGGAGGAGGAGGAGGAGGAGGAGTTCTAAAGAACAGCAACCCCATGCTTCTTGTTTTATCTTTCTGATTTACTATGCTTTATCCCTTTGCTTGCTTACATATCAACTTCCTTCCACCAGACTATGCATTCCCTGACAGTGAAGACTTAGTCTGTTTTATTCACAGATGACTCCTAATGGCTAGAGACGTAACAAGTATGAAGTACATGCCGTGCTTTTTTTAATGTCTAGCTCAAGAAGGTGAGTTTCTTGAGTCAGTAATCCTCGCCAAAGACCACCAAAGAGATGTTTAGAATGGTCCAAGACAACACTGACAGAGTCCAGAGCCAGGTCAGATGCTGGACAAACACACCATTGTGTTACAAGACGCATAAGCTAGGAGTGACAGGTCATGTCTCATAGCTTCAAATCACAGAAGCCCCAACTTAAAGGAACCAGAACTTTAATGGGGCTCCTCATCTTCATAAGGAACCCAGACACAAAGGCTCTAGGGATGGTGCTGTGGGATGTTCTATATGACAAATATGTTAATAAATAAAGCACTGATTGGCCGGTAGCCAGACAGGAAGTATAGGCGGGACTAACAGAGAGGAGAATGAGGGAACAAAAGGTGGAGAGGAGACACTGCCAGCCACCGCCAGGACAAGCAGCATGTAAAGATGCCGGTAAGCCACGAGCCACATGGCAAGGTATAGATTTATAGAAATGGGTTAGTTTAAGATATAAGAACAGTTAACAAGAAGCCTGCCACGGCCATACAGTTTATAAGTAATATAAGCATCTGAGTGATTATTTTATACGTGGGTTGTGGAACTGCGGGGTTTGGTGAGACCTGGAGAGAAGCTCTCCAGCAACAAATGGCGCCCAACGGCTTGAGTTTCCACCTTAAACCTTAAAATATTTAATAACCAATTCTAAACAGAGCCAAAACCAGGTTCCTGCTTCATGTCTCATACGGGCAGCTAGACACCACAAAACGCGGGTTTGTGCTACTGGCGGGTTCCTGGCGTTTGCGCTTGACCTGCCGTATGGCATAAATGAGGCTCCAACAACAGGACGGTTAGTTCAGTAACCCAGCAATGACTTCAAGGGCCAAGTTTCTTTTCCATCTTTCCAGTTCACACATAAAGACAGGTTCACAGAGATCATAGAGCCCATTTCTCCTTATGTACCATCAGCGGAGCTGGATCCCATGCTCATGTCTAGCCAGTGCCTAGCAAGAGGACTAGAACCAGAGCCTTGGGTGTCTAAACAGAATCAGAATTGGGTTTTTGTTTGGTTTTGGTTTTGGTTTTTTATGTGAAAAAGGGGAGGGGTGCTGTTGCCTATTATGAGCAGCTGAGTTCAAGTCCTGAAAGGCGGTACTAGATAAATGGCCCCTGGGTTGAAAGTATGTACTATTCTTCCAGAAGACCAGAATCCAGCTCCAAATATCCATGTCATGTAGTTCACAATCTCCTATAGCTCCAACTCCACAGGGATCCACAGAGATCTGATGTCTCCTGCCTCTGTGGACAGACGTGTATATAAACAAATAATCAAAAGTAATAAACTGGGCATGGTGGCACGTACCTTTAATTCAGGAGGCAGAAGCAGATGGATCTCTGAGTTTAAGGCCAGCCTCATCTATATAGCCAATTTCTGGCCAGCCAGAGCTACATAGAGAGACCCTGTATCAAAAAAAAAAATAAATAAAATTATAAATCTTTTTTTTTAAATACCAGGAAGTGCTACTCTTAACTGCTGGAACCTACAAATGTGATCTTAAACGGCAAACAGAAATTCATAGATTTTTTTTTATTTTTGTTTTATTTTGTTGGTTTGTTTTTGTTTTTTGAGACGGGGTTTGTCTGTGTAGCTCTGGCTGTCCTGCAACTCACTCCGTAGCCCAGGCTGGCCTCGAACTCACAGAGATCCACCTGCCTCTGCCTCCCAAGTGCTGGGATTAAAGGCGTGCACCACCACTACCCAGCTCATAGATATTTTTAAATGAATGACAGTGGACTTGGATGGAATTGGAGGAAAGCTCACCTGGAACGAACAAGGCCCTGGGTTCGAGCCTCAGTACCACATAAAACCTCGCACAGTGTCACAGGCTTGGCAAGCTCCTGGGAGGTAGAAGCAGGAAAATCAGTAGCTCAAGCGAATCCTGAGCTTCATAGTGAGTTTGAGTCCAGACTGGGCTACATGAAACCCTGCCTTAAAAATAATGAACTAGTCAATTAATTAATATTAATTAAGTAAAATAAATTTAGAATCATGATGGGGAGATGATCTTGAATGGGCCAGATGAATCTGTGTAATAAGGGAGATTAGACAGAGAAGAAAGCGACACGGTGACAAAGCGGGAACCGGAGTGACGGTGACAAAAGCCACAGATGGTGCATGAGGCGGGGGACACATTCTCTTCTGGGACCTCTAGCAAGACACTCCCCACCGACACCTTGATTTCACTTCCCCAAGACCAGCTTCAGACAGCTAGCCTTCAGAACTTTAAGACAGCAAATGTGTGCTTTGAAGTTACAAAGTTCATGGGCATTTGTTTCAGCAGCAACCAGAAACTAATACAGCTGCCAAGCCAGGGGTCCTTTTACTCTTCAAGTTCCAACAAGCAAATAAGGGGTTTTGTTTTTTAAAAAACAATTTATGCATGTATGAAATTATCAAATGATTTTTTTTTAAATCACTGCAGCTCCCACCCCAACAAGAAACTTTTGGTTTCTTCCACGACACAAGGTGACGAGGCCAGGCTGAACCACTCTACTCCGTGTGTTGTCTTTTGTAACAGCTGCTTTAGGAAATACTATTTTCATATCTGACATAGGGAAACCATCTTATTTTTTTAAGAGCATTAAGTTTCCTTTTTTTGTCCAATGGGAGGAGGAGAAAGAGAAAACTTCATGCCCTCGAGTCAAAATAATTACCTTCAGGACTTTAATACCGCATCCCTGCTGCTTACGCTGGTCTGATCAAAGCCAGTCATGAATTAGGAATAAACCGTAGCCCTCTATTCACTACTTCTTTAAATAATCTTTCTGCCTCTCTTCTTGGAGGAAGAAAAATAACATTAAAGCAAAGACTGGTATGAACCATAATGATAATGCTTCACATTTATATTCTCAAAGAGTGTTAGTATCATTAGACGGCTAATATGTGTGACTCTCTCGCCAATGCAGGTCAATACTGTCATTCTCTCCTAGCAACAGGGATCCAGGTGCTGCAGGATGCAGCAATCACTCATCAACTTGTCAACCATCTGTTACAGAGCCAAAGCTGAAAACCCAGTGGACAGGTGGAATCTTAGTTCCTTCCAACATACGTAGAACCAGGATAGACCAATGTCCTGTGCAAAAAGAAAAGCGAAGTTTATTAACCAATGAGAGGATTCAGATGGAGTGTGCCCATTCTTTATGGGACATATGACCGTGACTGATAAACAGGGCACAGAAGACAATGTAAGAGCCAGATGCTGGGCCGTGCCACAGTGACAGCAAGTCCTGCAGGAATAGGGGAAGAGAAGACATGTCTATATAGAGCCTTGTGGGGATTTGCAGGTGGGTTAGGGTTGTTTCTTTCCAGATTTCACACCAACTTGGGTTCTCACAGATCGGAGAAGCACTCTGGAGTACACAGTCGGAGCACATATGTGCTCTACCTAAAGACAGACAGCAACTACATGCTCAGCAGAGCAGAACACATTACAGAGAGGTAAATCGGGCCTCTGGGCTCCTCTGGTACTGTGACTGACCCAAATTTAAGAATGTTCTAGGCATTACTACAAACCTATGACTCAGCCTGGATCCCTGCTGCCCATAAACAACACAGACAAGCACTTGTTAGCCTTGAAGTATCGTATTTACTGAACCCAGTTAATCCATCCATGTAAGCAGTCCAGTGACTCAATTTGGGCCAACCTGTGATTTCAGTGATATTTTTCAGAAAGGTGGACACAAGTTAATCCAGTGGTCCAGACTTTGGGATTCCAGAGACCACTGAAAAGCTACTTGCCTCCTGAAACAGTGAAGGAGGTTTGGGAATCAACAGGATTCTAGGAATATATTGTTTTACTAAGTGAAGGCACTTGAAAAAGGAAAAAGCAAGCTATTGTCTTTTAAAGACCTGGGACCAGTTCTTTAAAAGGAGGGCATTCAAATAAAGAGACCCAATCTCAGAATTCTCGGCTCTGCAAAAAAAAGTCACGTGTTGTCCTTACTTCTCTGTTATGGCAGAGAGTGAAAACTTCACTACATTCTGGCACCAACTGCAGGCCTACACTTGTGATCTCTGGGCCACAGGATTCCTACCATCTCTACCAGCAATTTGTGCACCAGATCCCGCCCTCCGTCTTACCTGCATACGCAGGTGCAGGAAAAGCCACGCAACACACCTGCTCTGCTCCTCAAGGCCACACTGGCTGTTTCTGAAGAACACTTCATCTGTCTCCCTCTTTACTCACTCATTCAGTCATTCATTCATTCAATATTTGAGAAGTACCTAGTAAACACCAGAGATTCTATTAGAAAATGGAAAAGCAACAAGGCATTTGCAAGCAAGCCCTACTGACATACAAGTAGTAAACAAAGACCCAAGTTGCAGGAAGACATGCATATTATAGCGACAACAGCAGTGGACAGGGAATGAGCATGGGGGGAGGGTGCTGGGGGTACGGGAAGGATGGAACAGTGTGCACAGGCTGCGCCCACCGAAACGCTCATCTTTCATTGCACATCCCCTGGTAGCGATGCTGACAGCCGGCATATCTCGGGATAAGGCAGACAATGATACATCCCACTGTTCTAATTCTGGAACTGCGATGCCACCTCATTAATATGGGGAAATGTGTTAAAAAGCTGCTGATAAACAGCTGCACAGAGGCAGAAATAGTGACTCCCATCACATTTGCAAGCTTTATTGGCTCTCCAACATGGCATAAGAGGCGACGCTTTGCCTGCATGTATAAACGGGGTAATTTGCTGTAATGCTCCAGTTTATTGGTAGACATTTTGCCATATCATGTCTCCCCAAGCACAGTTTAAGGACACTTCTGATTTACACAGTTCTGTAAACTGCCTCTTTCTTAGAACTGTCATGCCGACTGGCACAATTATTCTAACATTCCAATCTCTTTATGAAACAGAAGACTAGACAGTCTTCCACCCATTCTACAAGCCCTAATGAGTACATTTCTCCTCATTCAGAGGATATGTGATTAAGAAATTAGCTATGAGTTGTGTATAAGCCACGGCAGGTTGACTGAAGCAATGGTAAAGGACATTTTGTCACACAAGGGAAGTTAAATCTTATCCTAATCCGGGACCAGACCCGGAGTTACAAAAGAGGTTTGAACGAAACGCTGCAGCCAGGGCAGGTATTCAAACCTGGTGGGCACAAGTCCCCAGCAACAGAAGCCAAAGTCCCAATTTCCCTTACCTGGGGATGGCTCTGCTCTGTATTTCTCCAGCTACATGAGGAAGAGTCCCACAGAAGCTCAATTCCAATTACCTCCCTTCTCCCCAGTCTCCCTCCTTCTGATGACAGATTGATGGCCTCCTCAGGTACCTCCTGAGCGCAATCCACGACAGGGGACAGCAACATTGAACTCACAGAATTGATTTCCACTGGGTCCCTGTTTAGGCCGGGCCTTTGGAGGCGATTTTCATTACTGACCTCCTCTTGACCCCCTCCCCCTGAGGAATTATAGCCCATTGGGGAACCTTCTCTGCTAGATAAATATTAAACTGTTTTCTGTTTGGCACCAGGTGGCAGCTGCTCCCTTCCTTCTGGGTTGGGGATTATGTATTTGTGTAATTTTTTATATTATGTTTGTTTTCTTGGCAGATGGCTTATTATTGGGGTTGCATGGGAAGAGAAGAAGGCGTAACTCCAGGGGCACATTCTGCTAAATTAGAGGCAGGTAGGGCAGAAAGGAGGGGATTTTTTTTTAACAAATAGAAGCCAAAACTGTATAATTTAACTAAATGTGAAGAACCTTGGAGCCTACAATTATCCAAACAATGCTGTGAATGGGCGACTTAGAGACAAGATTTTCCTTGTAGGCACATTTAGGCAATTCTCCTGGTAGATACTTCTCCTTGGGCCTAATTCCCCGATTCTGACCTCACCCCATCTCCTAGAAGAACGCCCAAACAAGCTCTAGGTCTGTGTCCTCATCTCCTGAAATGTGGCAGTTTCCTGGCAGCACCAGGGTATGGTCTTAGAACTGCCAATATAGCATCAAGTTAGAGCCCTGGGTATAAAATTTGACCTAATTAAGACACGACGGGCCAAGCATTCCAATAGCGATTACATGGATTGTAAAGGGGTAAAGTACCTTTTAAAACCAAGAAATGCTTCTGCCAGAAATAAGTGCCCTAGAGGGTCAAATGAGGAGCTGTAAATGCAGGACATTACTTGCCTTGACCTTAAACAGGGCACTTCCATCACCTGCCATGAGAGCTGTCAGCTGGGGACTTCAAAGCCAGAGCTCCTGCATCCCAAGACGGCTCTCATCTCATGTTCCTCGGAAGCTGCAACAATCGTTTAGTCTGTGGTCCTGGTCTCTCTTACAAAACCATTCATTCTCTCATGTATTTTGTGGGAGACTTCTGTCATCTTCCAAAGCTTCAGAGAAGAGTGAAAAATGTAGTGACAAAAGGTTCCCACAAGACCATCGTTAGACTGGATATAAGTTGTAGTTATTTTCTTACAAACATTCACAAGGTTCTAGTTTCGGGAAACCATTCATTCTTGACTGTTTTGAATACTGAGCTGGTATCAGCCATAGCTAGTGTGCAAGCTGCTGCATTTGTTGTATCGTCCCTACCTCTGAGAGTCACAAGAATAATGGAAAATATATATATCCACATAAATACTTGAGATAATGGGCAATGTCTCTCATCAGCCAAAGAGAAAGGGGGTGCAGAGAATCACTATACCCGGGGCAGTGCAAAACTGGGGACAGAGGTCAAAGGTCCTGCTCAGATGTGCAGGACAGATACACCTATCTCAAAACAAGAGAGAAAGTATGGAGTCAGAGGGGGGCTGCACAGGCTGACTCCCAAATCCTCCACTTACTCTGTGATCTTGGAGAAGATACTGAAGCTTTCCATGCTCTAGTGCCTCGTCTGCAAACTGTGGCTCCAACACTGAATTGTCTCAAGGACCCAGGACAAGTATCTGCAGAGCCCCAAGCATGTGCCTGCCCAGCTCCGTTGCTAGCCGTGAAATGCTGGGCAAGTTATTTGAACTATATGCCCTAGCTTCTTCAAAATGATCACCTCATTACATCCTTAAGAGAACTGAATGAATAAGACACATGTAAACTCCTCCAGTAATACCTAATATAATATCTTAGTTATGATTATTGATATTTTATTACCACAAATATACCCCCTGGGGTATAATAGAACAATCTTTGCATTTCAATTGATGTTCTCACATTCAAAGGAAAAAGTCATCAGTTAGGAAATCAAAAACTTTAATTAAGAAGATTTAGGAAAATTGATTAACCTCTCCAAGCCATGGGGCTTTTCATCAATAAAGTTACATCCTCCAGAACCTTCCTGATAAACTCCATCCCTGGCAGGTAGAGTCAGAAGTGACCATGACACATGGTCCCTGGAGCAACACACCTTGATTTGACCTTGGTCAGTGAGTCTCCAGTTCGACTGTGAGTTCTGTGAAAACTAGGTTTGGTTCTGACCTATGTATCCACTAAGGTGTCGCACGTAAATGCCTGTTGAATAAGTAGAGTCCAAGTGTTTCCCTGAGATTCAGTTAATTCCCTGAATTTGGAAGTCATCTCATTCTTACTATGCCTGCCTTAGGACTACAGAGTCAGCTTCTAGAAAGAATGAGCTTCTTTGTTTTAGGGATTTAATGTCGATGACCTTCAAGTTGCAAGCTGTTGCAGTACATTTGAAAATTAATTTGACTTGAATGACACAAGGAAACATGTCTGGGTCCCAACTCAGGTTCTGTATTTCTGTATATTATAATGATGATTAATGCCATAATGGAGACTTGGGGGTGGGATTCTTGTTCTTGTTCAAAAAGAGAGTTTGGAAAATTACAGAAACAGATTAGGACCATAAGGCCCCAATTGTTCTCAATTCATGGACATTTATTCAAATACCTAAAAAAGGTAGGAATGAAATCTTGATGCACAAAACTCAAATTATTTCCACTCCAATACAGTGAGGTTTCCTTGTGATCCCAAGTCATGACTGTAGAATACAAAAGCAATACAGTCTGTGATTATCTCTTAAATTCAAAAAGGGTTCCTAAAACTCAGACAGGTTTTAAAAGACAAAGCCCTTGACATCCAAGAAACCAGTTTCAGAAATATGAAAAAATTAGCTAAGATTTATTGGCCAGAATTAGAATCCTTGACACAGGGTCTATTCTACCTTATTTTGGTGAGACTTTGTGGATGTTGCTATGGAATAGATGTGGCTTGGGATATCCCCCAAGGGTTCATACATTAGAAGCTTAGTCCTCAGTATAGTGAGACAGGAAGTGATGGAGCCACTGAGAAGAACCTGGTGGGGATTAATTACATCATTGTGGGTGCTGCCTTCAGAAGGCATTAGGGTAGTTCTCATGAGACTTGGTTAGTTCCCACAGAAATAAGAGTTGTTATTTAATAGATAGATAGATAGATAGATAGATGATAGATAGATAGATGATAGGTAGATGATAGATAGATAGATAGATAGATAGATAGATAGATAGATAGATAGATAGATAGATAGATAAACAGCTAGGTGTGGAGGCAGGAAGATACTGAATTTGGATTGAGCCTGGACAATATCGCAAGTTCAAGACAACTGAACTAAATAATTAGATCCTGTCTCAAGCATAAATAAATGGATGATGTTAAATAAATTTTACTAAGAATTCTTATAAAGGAGTAATGCTGGCCCCTCCTCCAGCTGCCATGCAATTTTCACCATGCGATCTCTCATGTTACATACACTATAGCCCAAAGCCATCGGCCACACAGTGACCCAAACAAGGCCCTCACCAGAAGTTAATGGGGCCCTGACCCTTTTCTTTCTTTGTGTATTGTCCATCTTCAGTTAATTTATTCCAGCAACAGAAAACAAACATAGGCATCTTCATGATAGCGTACACTTGGAAGATGCTCCAGGGAGAGGCGATCTTCTGGATGAATGTCTCTTAAAAATGAAACTTAATTATGAAGAGGGGAAATAAAAGAGGCTGCAGTGGAGGCTAGATAAAAAGAGATGCATCCTGAGAGTTGCCTCATGGGATGGTGTCCACAAATCTACATAGACCCAAAAGTCACTGCTTGGCTTCATCCAGACAGAGGAACTCTACAGCAGAACTCATGGCCTTTCCCAGCCTCTAAATTCTGTGTAGGACAGAGGGAAGCAAGAATAATGTCTATGGTGGCAATTCAGCAAGCCCACATCAGGTTCTCAAAGCTGTCTCTGTTTAGGAAAAAAAGTGGAATGCTTGACCTGTCATTGACCTAACCTCATCGACAACATCATTGAACTGGATGAATATGTGGAAAGTATCTCACATACTTCAGAGATAACATGACTAAAAACCCAGATTCCCCATCAACCTGGATACTAATTCTAGCTCCATCCTAACCAGCTGCATCAACTTGGACATAAGGTTTAGCCTCTACCTCAGCTTTTGATTCTTCATATCTTATATGATATCCTCAATAAATGTTATTATATTTATTATTGAAATTCAGAGTATCTGATCACTATAGATTCCACCAAAAGACTCTAAGAATATAGCTTAATCCTCACTGCTGATGAAGAAAATCCCATTTTGTAAGACTTCCTTTCAAAGTAGAAATGCAATCTATGGCTGTTTATGACTTAGTTCCAGCACAGGTGAGCATCTGTTTCCTGTCTTCACTTGGGGATGTATCAATTACTTCTCTCATTATGACCAAAGATCTAACAAGGATCGACCTAAGGGAAGAAGGGCTTATTTAGGCTTACAGTGTAAGAAAGGATACAGTCAGTCATGGGGAGGAAGGCATATCAGTGGGAGCATAAAGCGACTGGTCACATTGTGTCTGCAGTCAGGAAGCAGAGGGTAGACAGGACATGGAGCCAGGCTATAAAACTTCACAGTTTCCTTGCAGTGGTCCACAGTTTCTCCAGCAAGGATCCACCTGTTAAAGGTCCTGCAATCTTGCAAAACAGCACCATCAGCTAGGGGCCACATGTTCAAGCTCATGAACCTATGGGAGACATTTCATATTCAAAGCACAGTGGAAACTAAATAGAAGCTATGGAATTCCCCTTAAGTTTCTTTTTTAATTGAATAGACACTCTCTACAATGGGCAGAGGCCAGGAAGCATCTCATGTTAAAGTAACAAGCAGTTTTCACAGGTCAATAAAGCAGACTTAAACTGTTGTTGTCTTTATCCAAGGAAGTGCTATTACCTAGAGATGGGAATGTATAGAAAGGAAGAAAGTGTAGGAAGCAGATTCTGCCACTTAGTAAGATCGTGATGAAAACATTTTAACATGCTATTAATCTTCATTCAAAATAACTTTCAGTCTCATTAAGAAGCCATTTCTGACAGACCTGAATGAGTGATGGCCAGGTATAAGTAAATCGTGAGCATGGGCGAGCATCGAGGGCATGAGCTCAGCCAAGCACCTACATCCACTGCTATTACTTCCAGAATGGTGCTGCTGCTTGGGCAGTTTCCAGCTGAAGACAAAAGGCAGACAGACGTAGAAAAATGACTTCCACAACTCTCCTCAGGGTGGAAGGATTAGTAAAAATTCTAAGAATGGCAAGAACCAAATCGCATCTCTCTTACTCCTTTTCAAGCAAAAAGGGTGTTTGCATATTCCCACTGGGTAGAAAACACTCTGATTTTTGGTAATGTCCTTCGCTCCTCTTTTTTGGTTGCTCAGAGGAGAAGCCCTCTCCCTCCAAAATGAAGTATCTTGGAGAAGTAAAATTCTAACAGAGGCTTTGATCCTGGGCAGTCTGAAGCCTGCGTGGAGTTGGAAGGGGTGTGTCTGCAGGTGACAGAGGCGTCAAGCTCAGTCACAGTTTCAGAGCCACGAAAGAGGACTTAGACAGAGGGGCGGAATGGTACTACGTGATAAAGACACTTAAATGGAATTTAACGGTTTGTTCTCTTTCAAATTACTAAACATTAAGTTTAAATGTTTTCATATAAATATTAAATTGTATGTATATAGCTGAATCGCAAAGCTGCACTTACCACTCAGTTTCACAAGGAAAATGGGGCTTTATTTTCCTGCACTGATTTATCCTCCCTCCAAGCTTGCGCTCTACTGAGGAACAGGGAAAAACAAACTTGCCAATTAATACTGTCTCAAGCTCTGCTTCTTAAACTGTGTCTTTTGGCCATTTATTCTGTTTAAAGATAGAATTCTACTTGGAGTTTCTCTCTGCAAATGGTGTGTGGTGATAGGAAAGAGGGTCTTTGACCCATACATCTTCTCTGTGTTTTTCTCTGTTCCTGTGTAGACCTATGGTCTTCTGAACACCACTGGTCCCCTCTGGCTTTTTGGGAAACTGTGATTATTTCCTTCCAGATTATTCCCTTCTAGAGAGAGCTCTACCTCTCATTACAGACCTGGCCATCCCCAGGATCAAGCCACTATGGCCCCAACACATTGGCCACAGTACCAAGCCAGTCTTGCAGGCCCTCCTGGCTGTGGAAGAGGAAAGGGTCTCCAATACCATTGCCTCCCCATTCCCACCTTTCCCTCACGGGAAAAAAAAATAATTTCCTGTCACAGCTGTACTCTTTTGTCTCACCACAACTGGTTCCTACCAGCTGAAGCTGTTAAATGACTGTGACCTTCAGCAACACAGCCACCCCTACACATCCAAAGCTGATAAACAAAGAAGAACTTTGAGTGACCCCCGTTCGTCAGACCCTTCCTGAACCCAACTCTCCTGATCAATGAGCAATGGACTTGTTTTAATCAAGCATATACAGACGGATGGACGCATTCTGGCTTTGCCACAGTGAAAACTTTCCATCATGAATTAGCATAAGTATCATGAACCTCCCTCCTCCTTCTCTGGTGCATAAAGCATCCTGTCAGTCCCTCACGGGAAGAGGTGTTCAGAGCTGTGTGTTCTGCTGCGGACTTAAGGAAGCTCGGCACACGCTTGCCTTGTTGAGAACTGTCGTCATTGGTTTCCTGTGAATGCCTGAACAGAGCGGGAGAACTTGAGCATGGAGGTCCCCGCCTTCTTCTTGGGTCTTCAGGGTCCTCCACTGATGTGCTCTCCTTCGTTGGATAGGACATTTCCTGGGTTGTTGCTCCCAAGGGAACTATGCCTTTGGCCGAGCAAGGTGGCAGATTGGATACCGGGGAAACTGGCTTTGCAATTAAGACATATCTTGAAAAGTATTTGAAAATTTTCATTGCCACCAGACACGTACATCAAAAAACAACACAAGAAATCTGGCAGGCAAAAGTTGAAGTCCCGTATTTTGCTTATTAGCTATACACTAATAATTTGAAACACAAAGTTCTTAGCATGAACCGTCCAGATTTCGAGGGCTTTCATTCATTTAATTCTAGCACTTTCTCTGTAAGGTATGTACTATTATCATCACCATCATTTTATAAATGAGAAAACTGAAACACAGGACAAAGAAACAACCTTGCCCACGGTTACAAGGCGAACTGTGCATGGGCAGGGTTCGAGTCTAGACAGTTTGGTGCCTGGGATACTCACACACGATTGCTAGGATACTGGAGCTAGGTGTCAACATACCAAACCTAGGAAACAGCACATAATGAGGATTTTCGAGGTACAAAATGGTTATGTACATAGTTTCTAATTTCATCTAAGATGAAAAAAATAGGAAACAGAATATGCCACATTCATCTAGCGAAGTGACTAGTTGGTTAGGGGACCTTTTGTCCATGTTCCTTAAATTGGAGAAAAAAATGATAGCATTAGAGTAGACCTGAAAGTGAAGAGGACCAGTCTTTGATTCTCCATTAACAAAGGGCTCTTTCTAGCTATTCACACCTGATCGCACAATGGAACCATTATTAGAAAGACTTCAGGGAAGAGACCAGCAGTGTATTTTCTCCCTGTGCAGAAACCAGCCAGAAACAAGCATTTGCTATAAAATTATCTGGATTTAATCGCTATCAACATCAGAACCATGGTACATTAAAGTACAAAACTTTTATGTACAATTACACATACAAAAAAAATGTTCTTTGTGAAGAGCAATTTTAAGCAAATCTGACAAACAGCAAGAATCATTCCTATTTGAGGTTTGAAAGGAAAAAATGGAAATTTCCAAGATTTCTCCCTCCTCCGTTGGGCCCCAGTGACCCTCAGAACACCAATTTGCAAAGGGCTGAGGTAGGAAGGCAGGTATTAACAATATGAGACACTCATTCCTCCCCTCTTATGGAAAGGATGACGTTTTTAGGAAACGTTTTCCATTATTTATTATACTGATGTTCCATCCATCTGCATCATTAGGTTCAGTAGTTACCATGACAATATGATGCCTACAGCAATCTAACTTGATAGCCAGATGTCAGAATGTGAAAAAATAGGACCAGCTAAGAAAGTGAGAGAAATATAATTAGTCTGAACCACACAGAAAATGTGCTCAAAACTAGGACCAGGAGGAAAATTGCTGAAATGTCATTGAAAAAGGAATCACTGAAGGGCAGCAATAATCAAATTCAATGTAAAAACTTTGCTAACAAGAGCCATAAACTGGTCTTTAAGCAAGTCTCAGTCGAAGCTATTCTGGGATGTTGCTCCAAGTCCTGGCTCCACGGCCCAGTGGTGTCCTTTCGGTTCTCGCCATGGGATTCTCAGAGCCCTCGTTCTCCTGAGATTCTCAAGCTTCCGCCTCAAGTGCTGCTGCCATGACCCTCTACTGAGGGCACTGTCCCCTCCTCCTCCATCTGACGAGACAATTCCCATCACTCTAAGGCTAAGCTGAAGACTAGACTAAGCTGTGTCTAGGGAGACCCTGCCCTTTACCTCCAGCTACCCCTTGCGCAGTGGTCCACAGCAAGTGACTGCATATGACGAGGTGAGTGGGGCACTGAGAAGAGAAAAACAAGAGAAAAGTTGTGCTGGAGATGAGCCCGGGATGGGCAGGTGGTCATTTTCATGCGCCCGGGATGGACAGGAGGTCATTTTCATGAGCCCGGGTTGGGCAGGTGGTCCTGAGCCTGGGATAGGTAGATAGATGGTCTCTCTCATGAGACTTGGACAGACGGTCATTCTCGTGAGCCCTGGATGAGTAGGTGGTCACTCTCATGAGCCTGGGACAGATGGTCACTCTCAGCATGGCTGGGTTGGGTAGCGGCGCTGAGCTAGGCGGTTTGGCCGGTTCAGGCTAGTACTTGTGGAAAGCTGGAAAAGAAGAGACACTTCCAAGCATGGGCCCACCAGGCGACTAATATGTTGAGCAAGGGCACCCACTTCAGCTGTAGGTGGCTTCCCAACACAGTATCCTAATGACCAGCCTTCACCTCTGAACAATGGTGACAGGAAGTTTGATTTCACAAAGAGCAGAGGCCAAAGAATGGATCTGCAGAGTCATCCTGGGTCACTGAGGAGCAGAGAGCATGGCTCCTCTCAAAGTTTGCAGGAATCCCCTCACCTCAAGTCAGGAGAAGGCACACACACCAGAGCATCAGTACTGTGTCTCTCCTGTCTCAGGACCAATGACAGGTCAAGAGTGATGTTCAGAGGTGTGACATTTCTTGAGTTTTTCTAGGTACCATATTACATACATATTATATCTGAGATAACTACTGCTAATTCCATTTTACTGATGTAGAAACAGAGACTTAGGAGAGTCTCAATAATTGCCCAGGAACTCACATTCAGTGGGTGGGAAACTGGAAGTGTGTCCCACCCTTTTTACTCTATAACCTGGCCTCCTAACTCCTCCCCATAAGGATGGTCCTTACCTGAGGGACCTGAGATGGATTGTAGAGAGGAACAGAGCCTTGCAAGGTGGGTGGAGGAGGCAGAGCACCTGGCTGGGAGAAGAACTCAGAAGAAACACCCTGTGGCTGCAAACAACAGAGAAGCTGATCTGTGGCTGCTTCCTGGTACATTAAACCCTTCCACAGGAACCAGTGTTGACCAACAGAAGGGTTTCCTACAAAACTCAAGTGGTCACAACCAATTCCAGGACCCTGGATGACCATACAGAGACAGGCACTCTTAGACCCAAAGAAAGTAGGAAGAAAAAGTCACAATAAATTATATCGGATCATTAAAATCACTATCAAACTCTTCAGAAGGCCTCAGATACTACAAGAGTCCTCCAACCAGGTTTCAAGAAATAGAAACATTTTCCTAGCAATAGTCATGAAATCCCTAGCTATATAGACAATTTGTGAAGAATTTATGATAGCTCTAGTCAAGTGCACATGAGTGAATTCCACCTCTCAGGAAGACAGGAGAAGAGGCCAATCCCTGGACTCTGTCTGAGCTACACAGGCTGAAGTGTAACCCTCCAAAACCACATACAAGGAAGCCCCAGTGTCTCAGCATGAAATAGAATCCTTAAAGAAGCTGCATAGGTTCCCCACCCACCCACGCAACACGTGCAGTGTCCTTACAAAAGGAGGAGAGTTAACACAACACATATAGAGGGAAGACCCAATGAAGACACAGGTGGAAAGCCTCCAAGACAAAGAGAAAGCCCTCAGAAGACATCAGAGCAGCCAGCAGCATCTTGGCCATGCACTTCTGTGCCCCAGATTTGTGAGAAACTATCCTGCCATTGTCTAGACCCTCCAGCTGAGGTACTACGTAGGCAGCTGGAGCAAAGTCAAACAGAAGTTGTCTCCATATCCTGTGAAGTCATCCTTTACAGGGGTGCTCCTCCAGGCTGCTGAAGACATTCAGTCCACACACACACACACACACACACACACACACACACACACAGGTGTCATCCGGAGTCCTGGGCCCCAACCCAAGGCCTGCTCACCTGTGGCCCAGAGAAGCCTTCAATCCCAGTGCCTTCAGCTGTTCCGCTGCAGTTTGAGGATCCAAGTAGATTGCTCCCACCTAGGAAGCAAGGAATCAAAGCTGTTTCACATACTCAGAACCAAGGGGTCCCCACACCCAAGAGAGTACCCCCAATCTAGGAGTACCAACAGCACTAGAGATGACCCAAAAGATGGGGCTGACAGTACCTATGCCTCTGGAGGAGGAGCTGGCATCCGATACAGATGGAGATGTGAGTGGAGGTGTTGGTGAGAGGCCCAGGCCAGTATGGTGAGGAGGTGATGTGCCGGGAGACTCCTGCTTGACGGAAAAGAGGCGGGAAAGATGGCATCACTGCTCAGTAAATCCATGCCAACCTACTTGTGTTCTGGCACCCACAGGGATGATCTCCACATGGGCAACTCCCCACAAACACCATTTCCTTCTGTGAAGCCTCCGCTAAGTATGTGGGTCGGCTTCCTGTTGCCGGGGCTCTGAAGTAAAAATTCTCCATCTTAATTTTCTAATGTTTCTGCCCACTTCCTTCCTCTCTCTCTCTCTCTCTCTCTCTCTCTCTCTCTCTCTCTCTCTCTCTGATGTGCATGTGTATGTATGTATGTGTGTATGTGTTGCTTTTTTTTAAATGAGGTCAAATTATATAGCTCAAGCTGGCCCTGAACTCACAGTAGTTCTCCTGCCTCAGCATCCCAAATGCTGTGATTACAGGCATGAGACACCATGTCTGACTTCCAAGGCCTGTCTCACTCTGCCTTTTGCTTTTAAACACAGATTTGTTTCCTGTGGTCTCCTTTCTTTCAGCCCAAGGTAGAGTGTGATGCCAGGGCTGTGATGTGTTTGGCTTTCCTCTGGGGTCCACAGGGAGGGGCTGCCAGCCCATCTGTGGAGGTTACCTCTGAGTCTGAGCTGTCCGAGGAGTCTTCATCTCCAGAGGGGGACTCACTGTTGGCAGGCTTTGACCGAAACCAGCTGAACCAGCCAAATCCAGAGCTCTGAAGGGCAAGGGGAATTGTTAAGGCCAGTGGACTTGTTTCTCTCACCAACTGTGAGAGCTGCCAGCCAGGCATGAGATGAGTGTGAGGGGCCCCGGGCTCTGA
Source organism: Peromyscus nudipes (assembly GCA_902168325.1). Taxonomy (NCBI): domain Eukaryota; kingdom Metazoa; phylum Chordata; class Mammalia; order Rodentia; family Cricetidae; genus Peromyscus; species Peromyscus nudipes. The sequence continues at coordinate 17,590 of CABHPH010151001.1, read as the reverse complement.
TCCACTGTTTGAAACAGGGATGAAGGGGGAAATACAGAAAAGAACAAGTCCTCCACCTTTGTATTCTCTTTCCCGTCCCCTGGCTTTCCTCTCTGCGAAGCATCTTGGTGAGATGGTTCGTCCGTCCCATCTGAAGACCCGCCCTCATCCTCCTTGGCTGAACCAGCGGAATCTTCAGAAAACCTTCGAGCCCTGGGAGCCAGCGGTGCCTGAGATAAAATAAAACAACAGAGATGCACATGGGGCTTAACAGATTGCAGAGCACATTTCCATATGACTTCTCACTCTGAACCCAGGGCTAGGCTCGGGAGAGAGCAGGCTTACCCATGAAAACGCCTCCTCATAGGTGAGAGAACAAGCCGGGACGCACCTAGTCTTCATCTCCTCCCTAACACTGGAGTCATAGTCTCCAGAACTGGAAGCTACTGCTGAAGATGAAAAGGTTCTGGCAGCACCTCTAAAAGACGCTCCAACTCCAAAGCCGGAGAACTTAGCAGCCAGTGCATCTAACCTTGGAGCTTATTTCCTAACAGGCTCTCCCAAGAATAGCTGAACATATACACCAGAAGGGAGCCAAATACACCCACACCCCCTTCCTACTAACTTTCCCTTATCGTGGTAAAATGTGCACAGCCCATACAGCTCACTTTAACCACTTCTAACATGGTGGCATTAAGGATATCCACAGTGTTGTCCATCCCCAGCATTTCTCATTGTCCCACCAGAAACACTACCTCCCCACTCCCCTTTTCCATACCCTGGTCACCTTTGCCCCGTTCTCTTCTATCTCATTGAGTTTGCCTACACTAGGTACCTCACATGAGTGTAATAATGCAACATATTGCTCTTGATACTGTATTTTCATTTTGTACTCTCAATAGAGCATAATTAACAAAAGAAAAACTTCACAAAATACTACAGCAAAATAGAGGAAAGGCTTCATTTTTTTTTATTTTTTTGGGGGGGTTTAATGTCTTCAGTATACCAGACACTGTTCTAAGTGCTTTCCATATCATGACCCACTGAATCCTAACAACAGTACACTGAAAATGCACTGTTATGATCATCTAGTTTCAAATATGAGAAAACCCATGTGTAGCAAGGCCCAAAGACACACAGCCAGTAAAATGCAGAGAAGGAACTCTAACCTGGTTTTCCTCCCAAGAATCTCTTCTGATTCAGGAAGTCAAAACACAGGCAAGAGCCTATATTCTAGGGTGGCGACGATCTGTGTTATATAAAAGTGAAATAAAAGAGGCGGGGGATAGAAAAAGTACAGGAGAAAAGGAGGAGCTTGGGAAGGGGAAGACAGAGAAGAAAGGGGCTGTCTTTAAATCCTCTCCCTTGTGCAAATCCAAGTGTGTCCATGCAGGGCTTCCTCTACAGTGACACTTGTGCCCTAGTACCTGGCTCATTTCCATATTGCACCCTGATCTCTACTCAAAGACTTCCTCAGAGACACGGCCCTGAGCCATCTACACTACCCATTGCATAGTGGTGCATAATCTCTAGTTACCCCCACCAGACGGCAGAGCATCAGGCTGGCTGCATCTGGTCACTGATGCATGCCCAGCCCCACCACAGTGCCTGGCACACTGAAGAGTCTGGCAGACATTTGCAAAGGAATGGAATACTTTCACACAATGGATCTTGCCATACCCTTTCTGAGACTATACTTATGAATGATAGAAAAAAATCTTATACAGTGTTAAGAACAAGTAGGAAAAAAATACACCTGTTAACTATTGAAAAGCATGTGTGTATATATATTTATTAATATACATATATGTACATATATACACATACATGAGAAAAACTAATAGAAGAACCTAAACATTTACTGTAGAATTCTGAGCAGTATTTATTTGTTTCTTCATTTTAATTTTTCTATAACAATAGTGTACTATTTTTCTGCAAAAGAAAAGTATAATTTTTTTTCAAAGATTCATAGTCCTGGGGCTAGAGAGATTGCTCAGTGGTTAAGAGCACTGGCCGGTCTTCCAAAAGTCCTGGATTCAATTCCCAGTACCTACATGGTGGCTCACAATCATCCATAACTCCAGTTCCAGGATATCTGGCTCTTTCTTCTGGCTTCTGAGGGCAGGGCACACACATAGTACACAGACATACATGCAGGCAAAACACACACACACACACACACACACACACACACACACACACATAAAAATAAATACATCTAAATTTAAATAACAAAAGATCCGTAGCCCATTACTACACAAGAAAATTACATAATGTCATCATTTAACCAATGCAAAGCTGCAAAGCATCTCATTTGGCACCCACGTTGAGTACTGTGCAGTCTGTCAGCAACTAGGTAGAATGACTGGGCAGCTAGGAGAAAAGAGATAAGCAAGTGTTCTCACTACTACCATAGAAATCTGACATAAACCAAGGTGCGTGTTAAAATAAACACCAATAGTGTTTCCTCAACACGGAAGAAGAGGGTGCAAAAAAACAGAGATCCATCCATCAGCCATCTCTACTGCTCTGTCTCCCAGTGACCCTGGTTGGGGGACAGGTGGGACTAAGCATACACAAGAATAAGTCTCCTTTCCAACTCTCAGAAACAAGGAATGATTTGCACAGGGTAGAAGAAAGAGTTCCCGATGCCAGAGAGGAGCCCGTGTGCAGCTGAGGAACCAGGGGCCAGTAGCAAAAGGCAGATGTATCAGAGTAGTCAGCAGCAGCTCTGCTGCCTGTCTGCTCACCTGAGGACCGGAAACCACTTCTAGCTCATCAGGAACTTGTAGGGGTTCTTGAGGGGCTGTGGTCTCTCCTGGAGCACCAAAGAAAAATGAAGACAAGAACCTCAATTTTGTGCTCTCCCTGCCCATCTTGAAGAAAAGAAATGAGGGCCCAGTGTCCTAAGTGCCAAAAGTTTATACCACAAGCTGGTATGCACAATCTAATCACCACTAATGCAAAATCTACTTGTTCAGTGCCACTCGATTCACACCACCTCATGACACACTGGTCAACCCAGCTCCACCTGCTGAACACCAAGGTTGTTCCTTAGGTGCATAAGGAATCACAGCAGCATGGAGCTAGATCTCAGGGACTGTCCCCTACCTCCCTTCCATGTGGGTCTCTATCTTGGCCAAGACTTTATGTTGAAGAGCTGAGACCTGATCCTCCTCTGTGATCCCCAGAACCTCCCTTGCATCACTCAAAGCCGTTCCCCCACATGTAGCCTTCTTCTCCCCAAGGTCTGGTAGGCCTGAAGAAATGTGGAACCAGACTAGAAATACAGTCCTGTTAATAAGCTCTTGGGTAAGAGGGTGACATCAGAAAGAAGCCCCTTGACCACTGTGCATGGGACACGGGTGGCATTTTGTCACTCTGCTCTGCAGCCTCTGCACTTCAAACTACATACTCCGAGGAAAAGATAGAATAGTGATGTCTGTCCTGTTCTGCTCTGCTTGTCCCAATAGAGAGGTATATGGACTAGAAGAGAACACGCTCTTTGGAGCTAACAAGAGCAGACCAAGAGTGCATCCCTATGTGCCTTTATCAGTTCCAAGTCCACTTGCCCCAGCAGGTCCCTGTGCCTCCCTCACTTGCTTCTTTACCACCAAGACTCCACCCTCCAAGGTACCCAGCCTGGCTGGCAGGTCTTACCAAGGGAAGGATGTATCCGTAGCATTTCCTCCCCAACTCTTCCTCCAGGAGCCCCTGTTGCTGCCATACTGCTGCCACCACCACCACCACTGGTCGCTGGCAAGTGGGTTGCAGGAACCGAGTAAAGAGGCACTGGGGTCCCCATGTGCCTTGAACTGTCTCTCTCTGAGTAGGTATCTCGCTGCAGAGGGAAAGGCTGCTGTGGGATGGGCTGGGTCAGGCCTATCTGCTCAGGTGTTGGCCATGGAGATGAGCGATACCCAGGGTCTCCTGAGTAGCTTTGATATCCTGAAAGATCCTGGTAGGGAGTGTCTAAGGAAGAAGATGTAGCAGTTACAGACAAATCATTCTTAAGCATTCCTGCTCTCGTGTTCTCTAGAAAGCAATCACACGGACTGGGCTGCTCCGTGTGGCTTCCTAATGACAGCAAGCAAGGCATTGATGAACAGTAACATCTCTCCCTGCTGTCTTCAGAATGATGCCCTCAGTTCTTGGGTGATCTCTTGAGCCTTTCTCCTATGGGTTGAGAGGCCAGAAATATCAACCAATTGAACACTACACCTTTTAATATTTGGATGTTTACATGCTCCCCGTAAAGGAGGCCTCATTAGACTTTAAAGGCTAACAGTTAAAAAAAAATCAAATGACACTCTAGAAATGATGGCTTTACTTGTAAAGATTCAGAGTCTGTTTGCCCTGGAAGGGGCCTTGCTGAGATGATTGACTATGGTGTGGTTGTGAGAAGCGCTTGGTCCAAGAGCACAGGGATGCTGTGAGCTACCAGCCTTCATGTTCCAGGGCTGCAAGAACGTCATCATGTAGAGACACTCAGCCAGGTTCTCACAAAGCCAAGAAACAGAAGCCAAAGCCTCCCTACATTCTGCCCATCCAGGAAGGAAGTACAGAAGCCTGGAAAGCAAGAGACAAGGGCCCTTGTCTGAACTTGGCCACCAGGGGGATGACTTCGGGGAAATGTATGGAGTTAATTTGGAATATAACTCCTGCTGACCAGACACTTAGAGGCATTCTGAGGGAGGAGTAAAGAGACTGAGAAAACACTTTGGAACATATATGGCCAAATGATAGCTCAAAATCGTCACACTTCCAATGTCTAGAACACTAATATAAAATACTAATAATGTACCCTCTCTGGCCTCAAGGAATGTATCTAGCGGGGAGCAAGATATTCACACAGGTGAAACAATTAGCTAGCAATAAAAAACATGAAATAATCAAGATTTGAAAACCAGCCTGCAAAGCAGAAACCCTCATGCTACAGGAATTCAGATGTGTCCAGGTCTGTGAGGCCAGCAAGGGCCAATCAAAATGGACAGTCTGGATCAATGGGTGCAATTTCCAGACAAAGAAGACACCAAGGAAGGGGAAGTGTGGGTATAGCTGAAAGTGTTTTAGTCACATGACGGTAATCAGGTCTTCACCTCGAGTACCTGCTGTTCCTCTGGTTCCATAAATATCTGGATGGGTAGCATCGGGATCTCCAGGGTCTCCTGTTTTATTTTGCTGTTTAAAATGAAGTAAAAATCCTTTTAAACAGTATAAAGGAAAATAAGAGCAGAAGAGAAGGTAGTGGGGAAATTTAGTCAATAAGAAATGTCCCAAGGCAATGACCAGACAAGGGAACTCCACTGAACTGCCCAGTGCCCAGAGCCATGCGGATGGGACACTGTTTCTCAGGTCTCCCTGCTCTGCTCAGGGCAGGCCAGGAGGGCCACAGCCAGTGTCCCCATCCTGCCCAGAACAAGGGGCCAAAGGAAAGAACTAAACTGTGGGCTTCAGAGTTTGCTACCCGGGGAAGGTGAAAAGGCAGTGTACATTTAAAAATCCACTTTGTCCTGTCTTCAGAGCAGAGTGGAAGAAAGAAAACGGGGAAGGCCCTGCTCCAATTACTCTTCTGATTATGGCCAGCAGCTTTTGCAATTGTCAGAACAAAAAGGAAAGGCCCGGAAGTCTTTTAAGCAATTGCCCTACATTACATGAAAGTGACACGGGTCCACTGTGATCCATTGTTCCTAACAGAGATGGGGAAGCTTTGATGGTGGCGGAACATTCTCTGGGACCTCAGAGAAAGGGTGGCGAGAGTGGTTGGGAAGAGCGCCCCCCTGTGGCCCTAGGCAGGCACGGGAAAAATGTTTGCACGTGGCAAAAGAGCTGGGAACAGAATGCTCTGAATGCCAACATTGGGGACGCTGACCATGCCTCAGAAGTGATGGGAGACGCCCAGGATGGGGGGCTGGGCACTTCTACGTCCACTCTACGTCTGAGGAACACGGGGTACCCCGTGACCCTGGTACCACTCTACTCACCTCCAGTGCCTTGTGCTGCCTCCGCAGTTGCACCAGCCAATCTGGTTCGAGGTCCCTGTCCCCATGGCGTCTTTCTAAAACCAGAGGATCTGACAGCTTCAGTTTCTCTGAAAGCTGAGCCGAGTTTCCAGGCGGGTCAGGGGTAGACAGGGAGAGAGGACAAGAAGAGAGAGAAATGGGGCACGTGGAAGGACAGCAGGGAAAGAGGCGGTAAGACGGAGGGAGAAGGAGCCGTAATTCACTCGCACATCACATTAAGAAGAAAAATCGAGAAATAACAAATTCAGCCCCATCTCCTCCCAAAATTGCAGCATAAATAAATAAGCAACCCATTTTGGCATTATTTCCCCCCAAATATGAGGGGGGAAAAAATAGCTCCTCGGCTTTTGTGGCTCGGCAAAGCTGTCGTCTTCTCTGCAAGAAGCTTCTAGAATAGGCATGGGTGGGGGTGGGGACGCGACACTGGGACCTTGTTCAGCTAATTCTGATTCCTGTCTGGGTGGGGGCTCAGATCTACATGGCTAACAACCTGATGATGCCGCTTTCTGATTCAAGGTGTCATTGTTACGTTCTGTATCTGGAAACTTCTAATCATCAATCCTGGACCATCAACCCTCCAACAGAAATGTCAGAGTATGAGCGGGGGAGAGGGGGTCTCTGCAGCACAGATTTTATTGGTTATGGAATCCAAACACTTGGGCCTCAGGTAAAGCGACAGACAAATTGAAGCTCACACTGTCTTTTACTCTCTAGCTAATGGAGTTTTTTCCTTGAGTTAATTGAAACAACTATTTGCTTGATTGTTGTTTTCTTCCCAAGGAACTACGGGTTGGTATGTTTTTGTTTTCTTTTTTAAATGTGTCCCACACGTGATAAAATATTCTATGCATTTAAAAGTATTTTAATAAGGATCATTTCCTGTTTTAATCACGAAAATCTATTTTCAAAGGCCCACTTTTGTAATTAGAACAGCTCACCACAGCTTGCTGTTTAACTGTACCAGGAAAGCAGACACATGGAACTTCTCAAGCAAAACAATGCCCGCTTTCCAGCCCCCCAACCCCACTGCCCCCTGCCCAGCCAGCTGTTCTTTGTGGAGCCAGGCCTCTGCTTATCACATCGGGGCATGCATAGACAGTCAAAGACAGCTGTGGGCTCCAATTCTGCAGCGTGTTCAAAGAAGATGAAACGTGGAGTCTAAGCCCCTCTACAATGTCTTCTCTGAACACTGAAGATAAAACTCCTGCAGAGACCCCTTTGAGACACTCACCTTGATGAGCTCCACTAATAGCACAGGGTGACTGCCCCCTCCCTGGCTCAGGACAGCCTCACCAATGGCTTCACAGTAATGCAAAGCCTGGGATGCCAGGCCATAATCTGCCAGCCGGGAAGCATAAAGGAGCTTATACACCTGTGAAGAGGAACGGGGCCAGTGATGAGTCCATGCGGGCAGGAGAGAGGGAGAGAAATGTAGATAAGACTTCTTGGAAGTCAGCTGACTGCCAGCTTCCGCTCACTCTGGCATCCAAATAGCAAGGGCCCTGTGCCATTTGGGGCAATTTATCTATGTATGGGCACAACTCCAAATCCAGCCTACATACAGTTCCTGCATTATGGAAAAAAGGATGGGTGTGGGGGATCACATCAACTCATCTTCCCAGGCTCCACTGGAAAGGCAGCCCTTTTATCCAACAGACCACCATATCAGGGAGTCTGGGCACTCGAAGAGCAACCCCAGGCACAAGGGCCCACATGAAGAAACAAACTAGACCCTTTGAAGTCCAGAGGAAAGTACAGACAAATGCAGGAGTGGAAAGGGGCTTTCATGGAAAGAGCTATAGGATGAGATCAATTGTGATGGCTCTGGTGTCAAACAAAACCAATCCAATTCAAGCTCACACTAGGTGTGGGACATTTAATCTAGTTCCTTTGCCTCTCTGTGCCTCAGTTTCCCCATTATAGCATGGATAATACCACCTATTCCATTGGAAGCTATAAAGATAAAATGAGATGATTCACACAAAGTACTTAAAATAAATGGTAGGCACAAATGAGTTGGTAACATATAACCAAACCCTCTGAGCCTCAGTTACCTTTTTTTTTTTTTTTGCAAAAGGGGAAACCTCATAGAATTAGAAGCAATATTCAAGAAGCATAGCAGTACAATGCTAAGTATGCGAAACAGTCAATAAAAATAGCTATGCTATGACTATCAGCCCAGAACAGTGCCAACATAGCATGTGGGTGGGTTGAATAAAGAAGGAGAAGAAAAGAAACCAAAGTGCCTATGCAGGAGCTATGGAGAAGAGGAGTTAGGCAAGGAAAAACTCTCAAAGAAGAGAGATTAAATGGGTTATTTATTTATAATACAGTGATTCATTCCCAAGGTTGCATGTGTTTTGTGTTGTATGTGTGTTGCTATCATACCTGAGTGCATTCTCAACACCAGGCACTGAAGGACATCCAGACATTAGAAAAGGTCCCTAGTGTTGCAAGATATTTGATTACGCTGTGTAAGGATGTGTCACTGTGATTGATTCAATAAAGAGCTAAGTGGCCAATAGCCAGGCAGGGAGACTAGGTGGGACTTCTGGGCAAAGAAAGGAACTGGGGATGAATCTAGGCACACAGAGGAGATGCCAGGAGACACAGAACAAGTCAGAGGTACAGAATGAAAGAAAGGTAAAAAGCTATATGGTAGAATATAGACTTTAAAATATGGATTAATTTAAGATATACAACCTAGTTGGGAACAAGTCTAAGCTACAGCCGAACTTTCAGAATTAATAAGATGTCTCCGTGTCATTATTGGGGAGCTGGCTGACGGGACAGAGAAAGACTCGTTACTTATGGTACCCAACATGGGGTATGTATTTCCACTTGAGAAAGAAAAGTTCCAAACACATAAACACAGAATCAGACTCAGCTTCCTAGCCCCACAGTCTCTCGGGCATGCTATGACATACAGAGATGCGGCTCCCAGCTGCTGCCTACAGGCTGGAGCCAGTTGCCAATGCCATGCGCTAAGCTGAGCCCATGCAGCGACTGACATGGCAGTTTAAGCTTTGTCTCACATGGTCAGAGAACACTGCAGGCACTTAGTAAAGCCAGGTCCAGACACAGAAAACCTCCAAAAAGGTATGGTATGTTCAAAAATGTGCTTAGATGCTAAAGAAAGAAATGAAAATGGGTATAGGCAGCCATTAAAAAATAAACAATTTAAAAATAATAAAAGAAAGAAGTCTTTAGAGAAAAATAAAGTAATATAAAAAGAACAAGCCACGTAAAGATGGGAAATACACAAGGCGTCTGGATCCTGTATGGTGCTTTGTTAACTTTGAATTTTTAACTGCTAATGAGCAAAAAACAGTAGCTGCTTAGAGACATGAGTTATGGAAACTGCTAAATTAAACCAACCTATGTATTTTAAGAATGTCTCAACTTCAAAATGGAAGTCAAAAACTATGTTGTGCTAGGGAAGAAGTTTTGCTTTTGTTTCCATAGTAAAAAAGAAAAAAAGTTATGGTTCTCTTCAAAATTAATGAAGATCAGATTTGATTGGGGGAAACCTCCTGAAAATCTTGGCTACAGACATAAAAAAAAGAAACCAAGAAATATTATAGGACAGATAATGTATATGCTGATCCCTCTACTGTGGGAACAGCTCTGAGACTGGATGAAACATGATAAATCTTGTTGGCTACAGAGACAGAGTCCTCATGACTTATTATTATATGCTATCCTTTCATATGGCATGGATAGAGGTTTGGTTACACAATCCAAACAAACTTATAAAGTTGACAGATGTCTTTTAACTGCTCAGACATAAAACAAAAAAGATAATCATCTTCAGCTGGCTTGTATACAACACACAGCCCATACTTATGTTATTGTAAATAAGTATGTCACCTTTGAAGGTTTGTGTGTTTTCAGAGCAAGGGGACCAGACACCAGTGAAAACGGGTGGCCCAGGTGACCCAGCCTCTCAGATGCCTCTGCTGCAGTGTCCTCAGAGTTCTGCATTCAGAACAACTTCAAGGCTGCTAGCTGAGATGGTCCAGCCTCACAGACTATTCCAACCAGGACTGCAGATAAAGCCTTGCACTTTCCCATTGCACAGAGACTAAACAACAAATGTTATAACTACTTTTCTTAGGACTTGACCATTATCTTAATTTTCTCAGGGTCCCCTGGGGATTCTGCTGGCCCCGGAAAACAGGAGACAGTCTAGAAGACACAATGTCCGCATTCCCAAGGGGTGGGGTGAGTTGTTTTAGGTCATTCAGTGGGTTATGGATGTTTGTCATTATTTAGGGGGTTTGGTTACAAGTTGTTATTGGTCATGGTCAGGAGAAAAGTTGAGCAAAGAAGATTAGATTCAGGGATCTGTTTCTGAAGGGAAAAAGGGGGGATATAATATAGAAATGATGGGAGAAAGGGTGGATTATTCTTACTGTATATAGTTTTAATGTGTTAGAGTTAAAATCTTTTCTTTTTATTTAGACAAAATGGGGGAAATGATGCAAGATATTTGATTACATTGTGTAAAGATGTGTCACTGTGATGGGTTTAATGAAAAGCTAAATGGTCAATAGCCAGGCAGGGAGACTAGGTGGGACTTCTGGGCAAAGAGAGGAACTGGGAATGAATTTAGGCACACAGAGGCGATTCCAGGAGATGCCAGGAGACACAGAACAAGTCGAAGGTACAGAATGAAAGAAAGGTAAAAAGCCATGTGGTAGAAAGTAGCTTTTAAAATGTGGATTAATTGAAGATATAAGAGCTAGTTGGGAACCAGCCTAAGCTACAGGCCAAGCTTTCAGAATTAGTAAGAAGTCTCCGTGTCATTATGTGGGAGCTGGCTGGTGGGACAGAGAAAGAGTCATTACCTGGGCTGAAGGGGATACTCAAGGCAGAGAAGAAAGGGATCTGCCCATAAAAGGGAAAGAAAATACAGAGTAGTGTCAAGTCAATGTGAGCTGGGGGCCTTGGAGCCAGTGCTGTGCCTGGAAGAGTCTGGTTCCAAGCACAGAGACAAGCTACCTCAGTTTTAGGCCGATTTACAGCACAGGCTCCACCAAAGGTCACCCTCCACACCAGCAAGAGAGATGAGAAAAGGCTACTAGGTGCCAGGTCCCAAACCATTGGGGATTAGCCTGGGTGCGGATGCAACTCCTGCATCAGTCACTACGAACATGAGGAAGCAATGAGCTGCCCGGCAGAGGCTAAGAAAGAGAGCAGGGCCTCGTAGTGTGCTGCCACTTGCTCAGCTTAAGCACTGAGAGGGAAGAGAGAGTGGACGGGCCTAGGACAGAGCAGGAAGGAGGCTCCCAGGAAAAGAGGCTGAGCTGCGGGTTGTACAGGATGGCTGTGAGAGCTGAGGGGGAAATGAAGGGAACTGCTGGGAGAGAAGAGCCCAAGGCAGCAGAAGCAACGGGAAGGCAAGGGCAGAACTGCAGCAAGATTTCCACGTGCCCAGAGTGCGGCAAGAGCCCCCGGCAGAGAGCTCTGAAGGGTTTTGCTTTCATATTGTAAAACTCCGACCTACCAGGTCCTGGGGAGGGGGGGGGAATTCTAAGCCTTCCCACACTAATGCGGAAAAATGTAGGAGATGACTTGGCCTGAGGTACCAGGTACCAAACGGCAAAGCTGAAAACCTGGCTGCCCACAGCTAAGCTGATGGTCCCCTCCGGGTTCAGTTACCTGGAAAGAAGGGATGAAGGATTTGGGGCGGCCCAGCATCTGGCAGTACTCGAAGATTTCTGTCCTCTGGATCGCCTCGATTGTAGCAAACTTCAAAAAGTCCTGACTAAAACCGGGAAATAACAGTAACAGAGGTGAGATGTGAATGCTGTTCGCAAGC
>CABHPH010151000.1:54003-69616 GCA_902168325.1 Peromyscus nudipes | reverse complement strand
TATCTATCTATCTATCTATCTATCTATCTATCTATCTATCTATCTATTTGAGACAGAGTTTCTCTGTATAGCCCTGGCTGTCCTGGAACTCACTCTGTAGACCAGGCTGGCCTCGAACTCACTGAGATCCTCCTGCCTCTATCTCCCAAGTGCTGGGGTTAAAGGCATGCACCCAGCTTTAAAGGTGTGCGCCACTAGTGCCTGGCTTCATTGACACTATTAACCAGCATATGCCTATAACCAGTTTACATCTAGCAGGCTGGGTTTCATGTGTGTGTGTGTGTGTGTGTGTGTGTGTGTGTGTGTGTGTGTGTGTGTGATTTTCATATTTTCAAATATGTATTTATGTTACATGTATGGGTATTTTGCCTGCACGTGTGTCCATGTACCACTTGCGGGCATGCATTGCCTGAGGAATCACCAGGAACTGGAGTTACTATAGTTATTAGCCTCCAATATGGGTCTTGGGAATCGACCCAGGTTCTCTGGAAGAGCAGCCAGGGCTCTTAATGTCTGAACCATCTCTCCAGGCCCCATTCATGTATTATTTCTTCTACAGGAATTTACTTGTATAGTTCTACTTACATTTATTCATTTGTTTTTACAGTGCTGGGGATTAAACTAAGGACCTTGCACATACTAGTCAAGTACTAAACCACTGAGCCATACCTCCAGCTCCTGGAATAGAAATTATTACGGGATTTTACTAAGTGTAGGTTAAATTTATTATTATTTTTTCCCCTGAGACAGGGTTTCTCTGTGTAGTCTTGGCTGTCCTAGAACTAGCTCTGTAGACCAGGCTGGCCTCAAACTCAGAGATCTACCTGACTCTACCTCTGACCCCCGAGTGCCGGGATTAAAGGGGTGTGCCACCACCACCTGGCTTAGATTAAATTTATTAATTGAACTTTTTTCAGATACTATTAATTGGGTCACCAGGTATCTTAGGTTTCTATTGCTGTGATAAAGATCATGACCAAAAGCAACTTGGAGAAGAAAGGGTTTATTTCACCTTACAGCTTCCAGTCCGTCTTGAAGGAAGTAGCTCGAGGCAGGAACCAGAGGCAGGAACTGAAGCCAAGCCCCGAAGGACTGCTGCTTACTGGCTTGCTCAGCCTGCTTCCTTATACACCCCAGAATCACTTACCCACAGGTGGCACTGCCCACAGTTGGCTGGGCCCTTGCACATCCATTGTCAATCAAGAAAACGCCACACAGACTTGCCTACAGGCGGTCTATGGAGGCATTTTCTCAGCTGAAGGTCCCTCTTCCCAGATGACTCCAGCTTGTGTCAAGTTTGCAAAAAACTGACTGGCCTAGCCAGGATTCACCATCCTGTAAACCTTCTGTACAGTCATCGGCTCAGCCACCCACACATGACAAATATATATTAGAAAAAATGTGTACAAAACACACACAAGGGCTGGAGAGATGGCTCAGTGGTTAAGAGCACTAGCTGTTCTTCCAGAGGTCCCGAGTTCAATTCCCAGCAACCACATGGTGGCTCACAACCATCTGTAATGAGATCTGGTGTTCTCTTCTGGTCTGCAGACAAAACACTGTATACATAATAAATAAATAAATCTTTAAAAAAACAAAAAACAAAAAACAAAAAACCCACGCAAGCCGGTGGTGGCGCACGCCTTTAATCCCAGCATGAAGGAGGCAGAGGCAGGTGGATCTCTGTGAGTTTAAGGCCAGCCTGGTCTACAAAGTGAGTTCCAGGACAGCCAGGGCTACACAGAGAAACCCTGTCTTGAAAAAACCAAGAAAAAGAAAAAGAAAAGAAAAAAATAGAAACCCTGTCTCAAAAAAAAAAAAAAAACAAAAACACGCAGGAACTCTTCTTCATCCATTGCTTCCTTAACAATGTAGCCTAACCCAGTGGTTCTCAGCCTTCCTAATGCTGTGACCCTTTAAGACAGGTTCTCATGTTGTGGTGACCCCCAACCATGAAATTATTTTCATTGCTACTTCATAACTGTAATTTTGTTACTGTTATGAACCCTAATGTAAATATTTGTGGAGATAGAGGTTTGTCAAAGGGGTCATGACCCACAGATTGAGAACCACTGGTCTAACCACTATTTACATTGTGTTCCTTATCCTAAGTCATGTAGAGATCAAAGTATAGAAGGGCTGGGTAAGCATAGCTCAGTGGTAGAGCACTTGCCTGGCATGTCTGAAGCCCAATTTTTTTTCCGAGACAGGGTTTCTCTGTGTAGCTTTGTGCCTTTCCTGGATCTCGCTTTGGAGACCAGGCTGGCCTTGAACTCACAGAGATCCGCCTGGCTCTGCCTGCCAGTGCTGGGATTAAAGGCGTGCGCCACTACCGCCCGGCTAAAGGTTGACTTAGTTTTCTTTTTTCTTTTCTTTCTTTTTTTTTTTTAAGATTTATTTATTTATTATGTATATGGCATATATGACCAGAAGAGGGCACCAGATCTCATTACAGATGGCAGAGCAGTGATCTTAACCTCTGAGCCATCTCTCCAGCCCCTGAAGCCCAAAACTTAATCCTCAGAACTGCAAATATGAAAAACCAATAGGGCCAGCAAGATGGTTCAGTGGGTAAGGGCTTGTTGCCTGGCCTGACAACGTGAGTTCACGCCTGGAATTCCACATGACAGGTTACCTGCAGCTAACCAATTAGGCTACACTAGAATCCTGCTTCCTTCCTAGTTACCATGGCGTTTTTCATGTGGGTTCTGGGGATCAAACTCCAGGCCTCACCCTGAGCAGAGACACTTTGCGAGCTGAGCCGTCTCCACAGCCTCCCTTCTCTGTCTCCAGTGGACTTCTGTTTGTATTGCTGCCTGCAGGACCAACAGCAGCACCGGGTTCAAAGGGAAGCCACTGAGTCAGAGCTTATTATGACTTTTTGATCTGAGGGGGTGAAAGACCCTAACCCTTCAGGCTTACACCCCCAGGTCCCAGGAAATGAGGAACTAAAAATCTGGTTCCCAGGGCAACCTGACTCAGCCATTATTCAATCTCCCCTGCAACCATATAACAATGTAAAGAGATTTCTGTTAAGAGATGTGCTCAACTGTGACTGGGATAATTGCAGGTGTTCCAGGAAGGACCACCGTGACCTGTGTGTAAACTCCACTCCCGCCCTGATACCCCCCTTGAGGTTTCAGGAAAAATGTGCACATTGACGTAACTGTATCCCCCTCTGTGATCACTCTGTAACCAGACAATGATCTTATGAAATTAGTTTCTAGACATAAATCAATTGAAATGACATTGTATGGCAATTGTAATCTTGTGGCTTTTATGGGTTTTTCCTTTAAAAGCACCTATGAACTATGGTGTGGCGCGACTCTTGCTCTTTGAGCTGAGTTTGCTCGACTGTATACAGCCGCAATAAATTCCTCTTGCTATAGCATCAACTGGACTGGAGTTTGGGTTCTTGGGGTGCCCACTCGAGACCCTAACCTTTGGTGTCCAACAGGGGTTAGTGGAAAAGATACTCACACTCTCTCTTGATGATTTCCTTCTTTATTCTCTATTCTTCTGTGTTCTTTCTACTGCATATATTTTTTTTCTACAGCTTATATACCCCAGCAAAGTTTTTCAGGCAATATAGGAATTACAATGTGGTTACATTCTATTTTTCAAGTGAATGATTATAATGAATACAGGTAAAAACATGTTTTTCATCTCCTTTACATGATTAAACATTTTATGTATTACAGGTGAAAAACAAATTGTCCTAAGAACCCACATATAATCATACCCAAGCAACTTGTTAGAGATTAACCGTGTAGGCAAGCAAGGTATTTTTCTCAGTCAGGACTTTCACCAGCAGGTTACATTTTGCAGTTAGAAAAAAAGGGTCTTATCTTGAAAGGTAGTCTTATAAGGACTCTTAAAGGAATCACAAATCTAAACTTTTATATATGAAAAAGAATCAGTCAGCTCTACTTTAAATCTTTGGGGTGCATACCCACTCATCAACAGTTTCTTGCATTAAGAGATTGGGGGCAAAAATGGGCACAAGGAATTAATCATCACCTTTGATCACCAACCAAACCTAGCAAGGAAAGTACTAGCAACAATTGGGCTGCTTTGTATTTTTGACCCTAACCTAATGACTCTACGACTTAGTGATGTGTCCTTGTGAACTCTAGATTGTTTTCTATCTCAAAGCTATTATCAAAACATCTAATCTAAAGTTATTTTAAGGCTTTGTTTCAGCTAATGATGAACACCAAAGCCTGTGACTGCATTGTTGTTCAGCATTGAGAAAATTAGAGCCAGCCTGGCTCTGGGGACTCAATTGTTTTCCTTAATCATTAACCTGAACTGTGTGATCTATGCAGCTCCTTAGGTGAAATGCATAGGTCCTTGCTGTGCGACATTTCTTTGTATTTATTTTTACTCATCAAAACTCTGTATAAACTAACATTGTTATTATCAATTAAACAATACAGCTTAGGAAGGAATCATCTTCATAATAATCCACTATAGTGGTATTTTATTTGTACTGAAATGTGATTTTATTTGTATGTTAATAAATAAAGTTGCCTAGGGGTCAGAGCTATTAGTAAGCCATAGCGAAAGCCGGTTGTGGTGGTGCACGCAGGTAGGATTTGCTGAAGGAGGCGCACACCTTTAATCCCAGCACTTGGTAGGCAGAACTAGGTAGATCTCTGTGTGTTCAAGGATACAGCCAGCATTGGAGACACACGCCTTTAATCTCAATACCAACCATAGAAGACCTGGAGTGACCTACAGACAGTTAGTGACGAGACAGTCATGTGGTTGGGTTTACAACCAATGAGAAGGCAGAACAGGAAGTCTATAAAGACAAACACACAGGAAGTAGCTCTCTTTCGGAGAGGTGTCTTGGCTGAAGAGGCTAGCTGCAGCAGGCGGGTAAGGCTCTTAGCTCTGACCTCTTGGGCTTTTATCTTTACATTGGCTCTGTGTTTCTTATTTAATAAGACGGTTGGTTACATCTACAATCCACAGGTAAAAATGCCCAGTAGAATGGGATGTTTCCATGAGATAATCACACTACATTACAGGCAGTGGGGAATCTCCCCACACCCATTCACACCATGCCAGATACCAGAGGAAAATGGCAGAGGCAAATATGTAAAAGCACAGCAGAAGCAAAAGACACTCTGTGGTCTGTGGTCTCAGGGCCTTGCCTATCCGAGATTCACCCATCAGGGATTTTCCTACTGGTGGGTCGACACCCTGAAGTCAGTTGCCACCTGCTGCTCCTCTGACATGGTCAGGCCACCAGCATGCTTGTTTGCTTTTAGTTTTTTGAGACAGGGTTTCACAATATAACCCTGGCTTGCCTGGAACTTGCTACCTAGACCAGATTGTTTTTGAATTCATTGAGATTAGCCTGTCTTTGCCCCACCTAGGGCTAAGGTCACAGGTGTGACCACCACACATGGCTTTCCCAGTAGATTTTTAACATACCGTTTTGGCTGGACTGACATTCCTTACATCCCCTTTTGTGGATGGGACATAGGAAAGATGCATGTGCAGGATTGGAGAACAGAGGTGAAACCAGCACTCGGTGTGTGGCTCTGGCCTGGCACCTCTGACTAGCTCATTTTGTTGGTGAGAAGCTGCAGCCCTTCCACAACCGCTCCACCTTCCCCCTGCATGGCCTGGGCTCCACAACTCCCAGGCCATGAGTGTGCGTGTAGCTTTCTGGGAAGGAGTCCTGCTTCTTTAAGACACCTCCATGTCCCACCCAGGTCTGCAAGGGCCAACCTGGGGTTCTGCCACTCACCTAGGCTCTTGCCGCTTCCTGTGGGTTCCAGCGTATTCTTGCTATTTCCCATTTTGAATTCCTCTTCTCTTGTCTTTCCTGTGGACTTAAAGCTCTCATATCAGACTAAAGGGTGACAGCCTTCCAGAAAGTATGTATGCAGCTCCCCACAATCTTTGAGTTTAGACACCGGGGGTGGGGGGGGGGGCAAGCCTTTATTCTGTAACCTCAGGATTCTGCCTCCTGATTTGGAACCCTGATCCAATCAGTATGGTTGTACTGGGTCAGAGGAAGCAGGCACCTAGAGTTCTGGGCCCCAAGCCATAAGCAGTAAGGCCTTTTTTTTTTTTTTTTTTTTAGTTTTTCAAGACAGGGTTTCTCTGTGCAGTTTTGGTGCCTGTCCTGGATCTCACTCTGTAGACCAGGCTGGCTTCGATCTCACAGAGACCCACCTGGCTCTGCTGGGATTAAAGGCGTGCACCACCACCGCCCAGCCCGCAGTAAGGCCTCTTAAAGGGTCTGCTGAGTTCCAGGCACCCCAGCTCCCTGTGGCTAAGTGTCTGGAGGAGGGATGCTGCCCAAGCAGAGGCCAACTACAAAAAAAAAAGCTATAGTTACCTGCTGAACCCTGGGCTAAACAAAATGAAATGCAGATGATATGGTAGCACACACCTATTATCCTGGCATTTAGGAGGTGGAGACAGGAGGGCGTGGATGTCAAGGTCATCTTTGGCTACATAGTGTGCTCAAGGCCAGCCTGGACTACAGAGGACCTACTCTTTTAAATAAACTTTAAAAGTGTATAATCCTAGATTATAAGAAAGTCTTTTTTCTTTTGAGACAGGGTTTCTCTGTGCAGTCCTGGCTGTCCTGGATCTTGCTCTGTAGCCCAGGCTGGCCTCAAACTCACAGAGATCCACCTGCCTCTGCCTCCCGAGTACTGTTAAAGGTGTGCCACCACCATCCAGTTTGAAATAAACTTTGATAAAAGTCTATTAGATAAAAGTTTATTAGATTAAAAAGCTTTATTTTAATCTAATACTAAATGAATTTTAAAAGCCTATAATCCTAGTTGGGTGTGGTACATACACATGCAGCTCCAGTTAATGGGGAGGCTGGGTCAGGAGGATGTTGAGGCCACAACCTGACCTAAACAGGGAGACCCCATTTTCTCTCACTAAAATGTCAGATGTTCCCCCATTATAGAGGCTTTGATAAGTGGGGCACCTGGAATGGGTGTGTCCTGGGAACAAAATGAGAGGACTTTGCGGGTGTGTGTTAGCCAGTTCACCCCATCAGTTTGGGTCCATAGCTCCTAGAATGGGTCTGGTTCTGAGAGTCCTGGCTGAGCAGCTGCTTCCAGGGGCCCAGAGGCACAGCGAGCTCCCGGCAGAGCTGGGCGGGAGCCCCAGGGTAGGCACGCTCTAGCTCTACCCTGTGCTGGCCACTAGGGGGCTCTAAAGTCATGTCTAGGAAGGCAGTCTGTCCAGTAGGGCGCAAAACAAAATAAAAAAAACTACCACCGTGAGGAGGCTTAATCCCCCCGGAAGAGTGGGGGTGGGAGCTGAATTGCCTGGGATCTCCGATATCACGAGGGGCCGAGTTCCCTGCGAGGCTGTCAGCTGCGCCGGTGAGAACTCTGGACGCTGTGGTCCACCTTCTACAACTGGAAGAATACAGCAGGGTTGGTAGCATCAGGGCTTCCCAGCTACCCTCCTGGGAAGGAATGGGTCATCACCAGCCAGGCCAGGAGGCTGGAGATGACAGGCTTCATACCCAAGAGGATTTCGGAAGTTTCTCTTCTGATTACCAGCCATGATCCACATATCCCGTCATGCCTCAGTTTCTTCCCCTGTGCAGTAACAGGGCTGAATCATCCTTCCACCTTCCTAGTAAAAGGGCAAACAGTAGGGATGACAGTGCAATCATTTGTCTACGACTCACCATGCTCTAGAGAACTGTTCTCAACCTTCCTAATGCTGCGACCCTTTAAACAGTCCCTCATGTTGTGGTGACCCCAACCATAAAATTATTTTGTTGCTACTTTATAGCTGCAATTTTGCTAGTTTTGAATCATAATGTAAATATCTGATAGGTGGCCCTGTGGGGGTCGTGACCCACAGGTTGAGAACTAATGTTATACAGTCTAGCCTATGCAAATACATCCCTTTGTTTACGCAATGCCGCTGGGAAGGGCAAAGCTGCTATCCTCATTTCATGAAGACATACAAGGCTCGGGGTCTGTGCTGGGAGGAAGCCAGTACTGGAAAGCGTCTGTCTAGCTATGACTATGTGGGCCTGGGCATCTTGGACACAGGATCTGCTGTTTTGGGCTGTGTGAGCCTGAGCAAGACACTGACCCTTTCTGTGCACACAGAGAGACATCCATCACTGTAGTGTGTTCAGTGCATCTTTGTGGCTTGGGTTTGAACCACACTGTCCATTTCACTCCACAGCCTGCCCCCCCTTCCCTGTGGGTAAGGCCTTGAGGCAACAGGAGATCCAGTCTGGAACTAGGATTTCATGACAAGCTCAGGTTTCTCCCAGAATGCTGCCCCCTCAACCCCCACCCCCACCCCCACCCTCACCCCACCCCACACACACGGGCCTGCCCACAAAGTTCTCTGCTCCAGGCATTCTCCCTTGGCACACACACACACACACACACACACACACACACACCAGGCATCCTCCCCTGGCCTGGTCAGCAGCCTCTGACACCCACCATGGCACACACACACACACACATACACACACACCAGGCATCCTCCCCTGGCCTGGTCAGCAGCCTCTGACACCCACCATGGCACACACACACACACACACACACACACCAGCAGCCTCTGACACCCACCATGGCCTGCTGGCAGCCAGTCTCTTCCTGTTAGCTCTCAGTCTCCTCTTCAAGGCCTGCTGGGGCCCACATCTCTCAACCACTCAGGAGCAGTCCCACCATCAGGGCTTCAAGAACTGCTATCTACCCCACGGGATTGAGCTATTGCTTCCAACTGCTCACCCTGTTATTTCCTCTGGAACCTTCTGGAATCAGCTGTGGCGGCTTTGCTCTTCACCTTTGCTTCATCGGGAGATGCTAGGCGCTCCATGTCAGATGCTTTCACACACCCTCTCCCCGGAGTCACAGACAGGATTTGTCGTGTCTGTCCCCCAGGGTTTCTCTGTGTAGCGCTGGCTGTCCCGAAACTCACTCTGTAGACCAGACTAACCTCAAACTCAGAGATTTGCTTGCCCCTGCCTCCTGAGTGCTGGGATTAAAGGCGTGCTAGAGATAAGATCTGAATACAGAATTCTGCTCCAAAATCCACATTGTTAACCAGCCTTCTGTCTCTCCTCCTGTCTCCATCAAGCAACACCTCCCACTTCTCTGAGGAAGGGTCTCATCCATACCAGGATGGACTGTTCTGCTTTCTGGACCAGGAACCCCACCAACATTATGCAAATCTCTCATGTCACCTGTTAGTTGACAGCGCTATTTGCCTTTTCCCAGAGAAAAGGGTGGTCACAGGACCCAGGAAGAGAATGGAATGCCTCAGACCTCTGAAACGAAACTGAGAAATTTCCTGCATTTTTATCATTTTGTTCTTTTCTCTTGTCTTCAGTGCTGGGGATGGAACACAGAGCCTCACAGAGGCTCAGCAGGTGCTCTGTAACTGAGCTCTATCCCGACCATCCTGTTCACAGTTGATGATGAATGTTTGTGGTTTCGTTGTCAGGTCCTGGGTCCCACTTGCCTCCTGGGACCACGCCCTTCCAGATAATAAAGTCAAAAGTACAATGGAGGGGTGAGGGCTCTCTGAAAAAGACATCCCTGTGTAAGGCCTTGCTCTTAGGTGCAGAGCATCACACAGACCTCTGATTAATAGCTGTGTGACTTGCTAAGTCTCTTCAGCTCTCTGGACCTCAGTTTACTAATGTGACTACCCAGAGGTCGCTGTTATGAATGTCAACAGCGAAGTGACTCCTAGGCAAGCCCAACCCCCAATGGAGGTTAGGTGCATAGTGGGTACATAAGAGATGAGCTAGCTAGCCAGGTACGTGGCTGGCTGTTTTGAGCTTTCACAATTGACATTATTACTACTTTCTTGTTTTTATGAGACACTCTCAAACTTAACATGTAGCTGAGGATGACCCTACTGTCTCTACCTCCTGGGTGGAAGGAATACAGGCATGGCTCACCATGTCTCCCATATGATGTGATGCTGGTGATTGAGTACAGGGCCTTAGGCATGTTAGGCAGGTAGTCTACCCAGTGAGCCACACCCCCAGCAAGTTATTACTCTTAAACAATTATCACTACCAATGTTAAGGAGTGGTTCTGAGCCCACCTCTCAGCAAACTTCACCCTGAGTCTAAGTGTAACCCCTAAGGTGCAAGACAGGGGTCCTAGCAGCCCCACTTCAGGGGCCAACCTGTCATCATCAGTATGTCTTCCCCTCTCCTCTACTTCTTCCAGATTGTGGTTGTGAACTTAGGACCTCACCTGCTGGGCAGGCGCTCTGTTACTGAGATCGTTCCAGCCTTCAACCTGCCCTTTGAGCCTTTTTCTGGTTTGGTGGCCCTTCAGACTCCCAGCTGTGCAGTCATTAACCTGCATAACATTGTCATATGTAAGATGAGAGACACTAGCAATATCATAGTTTCTAAGATCCTAAGGCCACGGTGGTTGGTACTGAAGTCACCTAAAATGACCTGAATCCATACACTGGATAAATGCTTGTATTTACACAAAGTGATGAAGTACCAACTCATGCTACAATGTGAATGAACTTTGAAAACTTGCTAAGTGAAAGAAGCCATACATAAGAGGCAAATATTGTATATATCTCATTTATTGACATGCCCAGAATAGGCAAATCCATAAAGAATGATTTAGCGGATACCTGGGACTTTAGAGAATTGAAAGAACTGGTGTGTGTTAGTCAGATTTGTGTGACTATGGTTCTGAGGCAGTCAAGTGATAAAGAGAAAAGGTTAGTTTATAGTTTGGAGGTTCAAGTTTAAGATCAGGGGTTGAATTGCTTATGGTCTCTATGGTGGTTTGAATGAGAATGACCCCCATAAGCTCATATATTTGAACACTTGGTCCCCAGTTGACAGAGCTGTTTGGGAAGGATTAGGAGGTGTGGTGTTGGAGGAGGGGTGCCACTGGGGGGCAGGCTTTGAGGTTTCAAAAGACTTGTGAGTTTCCCAGTCTCTCTTTGCCTGGTGGTTGTGGATCAAGAAGCGATCTCTCAGCTATTCCCTTGCTCTGTCACTATGGACTCTAACCCTCTCAAACCATAAACCAAACCAAACGCTTTCTTTTCTAAGTTGCCTCAGTCATGGTGTTTTGTCACAGCAACAGAAAAGTAACTCAGACAGTCTCTGATGGGACAGTGAGGAACAATGGGGAAGAAACTCATTGGGCCGAGTTGTAATGTCATAAGCCAGTAAGCAGAGAGGAGAGGCGGATGGAGACAGAGAGGCAGACAGACAGATATGTGGGATCTCACAATCCCAATCCCAATCCCCAAATGACCTCTCACCTACTAAAGTCCACAGCACTGTCTTGAACTACCACTCCTGAGACCAACCCTTCCCATATCGACTTTTAGGGGATATTGTTTATCTGAACCACTTCAGGGAAGGATAGCCAGTGGGGAAGGGGCTTCTTTTTGAGAAGATAAAGTGCTCTGGGATTAGGTGATAGCGGATAGCCTGTGGCTATGTGATGGTTTGAAAGAAATTGGCCCCCAAAGGAAGTGGCACTATTAGGAGGTGAGGCCTTCATGGAGTAAGCGTGGTCTTGTTGGAGGAAGTGTGTCACTGTGGGGGTGAGCTTTAAGGTTTCATATATGGTTAAGCCACATCCAGTGAAACAGCTCACTTCCTGTTGCCTTTGGGTCAAGATGTAGAATTCTCCAGTACCACGTCTGCCTGTATGCCACCATACTCAGAGCCACCATGCTCCCTGCCATAACAGACTACACCTCTGAAACTGTGAGCTGCCACCTCAATTAAATGTTTCCTTTTAAGAGTTGCCGTGGTCATGGTGTGTTCACAGCAATAGAGACCCCAACAGAGACAGACTGTGATACTGCCACTGAACCCCGTACTTTAACACGGTGAATATATTATGTTGAGTGGGTTGTGTGTCCATTAACGAAAGGAAAGGGGTGTAAATGGCAGTGCTTCTAGCCGGGCGACACTGGGCAAGTTTCCTTCACTTCTTATGAAAATGAATTATTTTAGGAGTTTTTAGATAAGGTCTCACTGTGTTGCCCAGGCTGATCTCAAACTTCTGGGCTCAAGGATCCCCCTGCCCCAGCTTCCAGAGTAATTGGGATTATAGGTGTGTACCACCACGCCCAGCACTCAGGTAAGCTTTAAACCTTCTGGTGCCTCCTGTCCTCTGTAGGATGGGGGTAAAAGTCACTGACAGGCTGCAAGAAGTGAACAAAAACCCAAGTGTGAAAATGCCAAGGACACACAGATGCCTCAGACGAAAGCAGGACACCTGGCTCCTGGTCGCCCTTACGTCCCTCCCTGCTTCCTATCTGCTCACTTACTCCTCCAGCTGCGAAGGTTCGGCCTGTTGGTCTTCATACCACGGGTATGAAGGTTCTCCAGGGCATTCCAGGCTGTGGCCCAGGAGACTGGCTAAAGGGACCAGCACATGGCTGGCTTACAGAGGGCATGATACAAATCCTCCAGAGACCACAAGAACAAGACAAGGGTTAACCCCAAGGTCTTATTAGGGTGGCAGAGGGACCACACTCAAGCCAGGGTGAAAACAAAACCTTTGTGGGGGTGATACGTCAGTCAGCCCTCCATCCCTGAGAGAAGCACCACAGGCACTCAATGTATAGAAAAAAAAGTTATTTTGGCTCATAGTTCAAAAGCTCACGGCTCTGGGCTCACTGTAAGATAGAGCACAGCACAGCGGGAGTTACAACCAAACTGCTCCCCTTACAATCAGCACATGAGAGAGAAAGAGGAGGAGACCGGGCTCCCAGGATCCCCAGTCACTCAAAGATGCCATCCGTTCTACCCCTTAAAGGTTCTACCACTTCCCCAAAGCAAATAGGCTGGGGACCAGGGCTCTGACACACAGGCATCAGGGGAATACTCCAGATCTAAACCATACCAGTGACTAAGTGAGCGGACACCGACCTGCTCAACACTCAATGTCCAGTCTCCAAATCTGCCAGACGAGGAAATCCCACCCCACGAGCCTCTCACCTGCCACCTGCAAGGGTCACTTGAGAAGAGGGAACCTCCGTTGAGGAACTGCCTACATCACATTGGCCTACCAAAGTCTGTGGCACATTTTCTCCCAGCCCAGTGTGGGGGATCCCATTCCTAGGTGGGTGGTCCTGGGATGCGTAAGAAAGCAAGCTGAGCAAGCCATGAAAAGCAAGCCAGGAAACTGTGCTGCTCCATGGTCTCTGCTAGTGTCTCTCTCCACGCTGACTTCCTGCCCTGAGTTGCCTCGGTGATGGAGCATGGCCTGGGAGCTGTAAGATGAAGGGAATTCTTTCTTTCTCCAAGTTGTGTGTGGTCAGTTGTAGCAGGAATCTTAAAAGTCTTAACGAGTTCTTATTAATAAAATCAAACCTCAGCCAGGTATTGGGGTGAACACTGGAAGGCTAGAGAGACAGAATAAGCCACAGCTATCTCACCTCGCTGAATTCTCAGCTGGTCTTGTTTCCTCAGACTGGATGCCCCGAGCCCTCATCCAGAATGGGTCTCAGCTGAACTGCTGCTAGAAGCCTGAAAGCTTAACCAGTCACATGCTTCTCCAGGCCAAAGGCTTCTCCAGGCCAAAGGCCTCTAGTTTCTGGTCCTCACGCCTTATATACCTTTCTGCTTTCTACCACCACTCCCTGGGATTGAAGGCGTGCTTTCTGGGATTAAAGGCTGTGTCACCATGTTTGGCCTTTTCCAATGTGGCCTTGAACTCACAGAGATCCAGAGGGATTTCTGTCTCTGGAATGCTAGGATTAAAGGCGTATGCTACCACTGCCTATCCTCATGTTTAATATTGTGGCTGTCCTGTTCTCTGACCCCAGATAAGTTTATTAGCATACACAATATTTTGGGGAACACAATACCACCACAGTCAGTGTTTTACCACAGCAACAGAAAAGCAAACCAGGATGCCCCCAAACTGGCTGACCCCCTTGGCCCCACTTGTTTACCTCCTGGGGTACCAAGCAGACACTGTTCTCCAAAGACACTGTTGCCATCTCTGGAGGTCCCTGAGCAGGAGTGAAATGCCACTGAGGAGTGAGGCTCTTGTTCTTTTCTGGAATTGTGTCACGTGCATTTTGCTTGTTGTTTGTATTTCAAGACAGGGTCTCGCTGTGTAGTCCTGGCCATCCCGAAACTCACTTTGTCGACTAGGCTGGCCTTGAACTCAGAGATTCACCTGCTTCTCCCTCCCGAGTGCTGGGATTAAAGGCGTGCGACACCACTGGCCAGCTACTGAATATGATTTTTGCCATGGATTTCCATCCATATGCTCTCTCATTTTCCACTCGCATTTTTGAGAGTATGCAATTTTATCTGTATGCAAGTGCACAAATATTCATACACCCCCCACACTCTCACACCCCAAAAATAACAACAAAAAGAATTAAGGGGCTATGGATGTAACCCATTTGGTAGAGGGCTTACCTAGTATCTGGGTTCCATATTCAGCACTGCATAAAACCAGGTGTGATGGTGCATGCCTGTCACCCCAATACTTAAGGAGTGGAGGCAGGAGGATCAATTCTAGGTCATCATCATCATCTTCATATTGAGTTTGAGGACAGCCTGCCAGTAAAGCTGGGGACTGGCATACCAGGCTCTAATCCACATCTGATGACCCCGGTGGCCTGGTGCAGGCTTCTGTTTTTGTTAACACTCATTGAGATATACCTCCAGCCACTGTGCAAGCATTTTGGCCTCTCTGAGCCATATGAGCGGGGAGAGTAACAGGGCCTGCCCGCTGGGTTTGGGGCCACTTGGCAGGGGCTAGCTGAAAGATGAAGTGTGTGGGCGGGGTGGGGGTTCCATGCTTAGCAGAGGAGACACACTCAATGATGGTGGCTGCTTGTTTGGGTGATATGAGACCATCCTGCTGCAGCTAGGAAAGACCTAAGTATCCAAGCTCTGCAAGGCCTGCCTGGCTGTAATAATCAATCATTCTCAGATGGGCTGGGGCTGTAGTTACTAAGTGGACAAGCCCTTGTCTAGTATGCACAGGTCCCACAAAACTAGTGACAACAAAAACAACCAAATTAAGGAAGGAGCGGGTCCAGCGCTCATGTTCTGCCCATGATAGGGGACCCTGCTTGCCCCTTACCCACTCCTGTTTATGCTAGCTTAGGCTAGCTCTGGGAGGGCTGCCCGGAGCTTGGAGCTTGGAGAAGCCAGGCCTCCCACAGGCACTGCAGAGTCCCCGGTACTGCACCAGGTCTTATCTCTGCTAGTAGCTGGCAGCTGTAAATCTCTCGGTAGGGACTGCAGAGACTCATCCTGGCAGCCTGCGCAGGCTGACTCCCTCACTCTCCTGGCTCTGCAGGACACAGCTCCTTGATGAGGCCAGGGCAGGGTGCCCAGGGCCTGACGACTGCAGTGTTCTGGTACTGATCTCAAGGCCATCTGAGGGGCCCGCTTCCCATCTGCCTCACCTGAGTCCCTTTCCATCGTGGCCTCTTTCTTCACCTAAAAATCAAGAATCTTGGGGTTGGGGATTTAGCTCAGTGGTAGAGCACTTGCTAGACCCTGGGTTCGATTCTCAGCTCTGAAAAAGAAAATCAAGAATCTTACATCTGGATCATTTTTAAAATTTAGAAGAGCGTCATAGCCACTGCCTTTAAAAAT
>CABHPH010151000.1:39893-50431 GCA_902168325.1 Peromyscus nudipes | reverse complement strand
TCTCTCTCTCTCTCTCTCTCTCTCTCTCTCTCTCTCTCTCTCTCTCTCTCATGGTTTCTCTATATCACAGCCCTGGCTGCCCTTGAACTCACTCTGTAGACCAAGCTGGCCTCTAACTCACAGGGATTCCTTCTGCTTCTGCCTCCAAAATTCAGTAATTAAAGGCATGCACTACCACTGCCCAGCCTAGAACTAAGTTCTAAGCACTGGCTCCAAGGCCTTGATGCCTCCAGGAATCAGACAGACACTGGACACTGGAAAAGCCCCATGTCTCTATAATTAAAGCCACTCAGTCTTCTCTTACAAAGTGCTTCCTCTAGTCCTCTGAGAGTGGAGAATCCTAGGGAGGCTCATCCACTGGGGTGGGGTGGGGGTTCAAGTACCCAGTTGAAGGGTGACCCCTACAACCTGATGACGCCTGTAGCACAGCAGTGACCAGGACAGGAGCCAGAGTGTGGCACCAGCAGAGAGCTGACCGGGAAGCTGGCCACTGGGGAGGCAAAGCAGCCGCAGGAGGAGGAGCCTGGAGCCCAGGGTGTGAGTACCAAGGACGTCAGTGGCCCCACATCACTACCAGGGCATGGTGGGCACACAGTATAAGCCATAAACAGCCTAGGGTGGAAGGCATGCCACAGGCTCCAATAAACACACATTGGATTTGTCTGGGAGCATAAAAACCTGTTTAGAACGATTTCATCCTGGTTGCTTTTCAAGGAGGGCTTGGGTAGCCGGAAATGTGTGACTCGACATTTCCTATCAGTCCCTTGTCCAGTCAGGCTAAGTACAAGGGTACTGAGGGGAAGATCAGGGCTCCGGTCTGCTGGAAGAGCCAAACACACCGACAAATGCTCTGAACAAGAGAGATGAGTGTTAGCAGGAGAAACAGTCTTCCCCTTGAGAGAGCACAGCAATTGGTTGGCTAGAATCAAATGGTCAGTCCTGAAGACCTACATACAAGTAACCGACTGAGCAGGTTGTATTTATGTATATATGAATATACAGCCATGTTCATACACACTTATGTAACAACAAAGAAAAAGGGAAATCATATCATAATCTCCAAAAAAAATTTTAAAAAGAGAGAACAGTGTTAGAACAATCATAGCAGAGGAGAAATAAGAGAGAAGGCGCACTCATCCCATCAGGGAAAATAAGAAAAGTTCCCTTTTTTTGAGAACAGATAGGGGCTCACCCTGTATTTCTGGCTGTCCTGAAACTTACTGTGTAGTCTGTGTTCTTCTGTGAACCTGCCTCTGCCTCCTGAGTGCTAGGATTATAGGCATGTCCCTCCATGCACAGCTTTTTATTTTTATTTTATTTTTTTTTTTTTGGAGACAGGTTCTCACGTAGCTCAGTCAGGTCTTGAACTCCTGATTGGCATTACAGACATGTGCCATTATGCCTGGCTTACAGTGGAGTCTGGATGAGCAGCGAGTGAATGAGAGGGGTCCGGAATGGGCAAGGGTATGGAATGGCAAGAACGATGGTCAGAAACATGAGATTCAACAGATTATTTCAGACCTAGTAGGAAGGAAGCTGGCATTGAGAACACTGGGGAGCTGAAGAACAGCCTCGTTTACCGGAACTATGGGCTTCAGATCCTGGTTAAACCACAGCCAGCTGAGCAACCTCTCTGCTAAATGAGCCACAGTGTCATCGTTCTGAGAACAAGTTACTGCAGGAAGGTTCTGTAGGACTGCCCTCCACAGGAGCACAACAGCCATCAAAGAACAGACTGTCAAGCTCTTGGCAGTCCCATGCCCTCCTCACAGACCCCCAGTGTTGGGACCCACTCCAATGTCCCTCTTCCTTCCTGCCATGGAGCTTGGGTCATCTAGAACACGTGGAGATACCACCACCTAAATGCTGTCGTCACCTCCTCGACCACCACAAACACCCACAATCCATCTCCCTGCTGCTGGCTGGATGTTGGGCCTGAGGTCTGTGATTGAGGCTCAAGGATGCTGGGCTGGGCTTTGAGGGAGCAGGAGACCCATGTTTATGGTCACCCACTAGTGCTGAGCCCAGCTCAGGGTCCTACTTTAATAGCTTGAGTTGACTCTTTTTCTGGATGAGAAGGCCGGGGCTCAGAGTTCCGAAGCACTAAGGAAGCCAGGAGTCCTGCCTGATGCCACAGGATTCCAAGGCTGGGTAGGCATCTCCTCCTCCACTCTCTCTAGTCAACTCCTGTTTGCCTGGTTATCATGGTCCCCATGCAGACACATAAACAATTCCAAGGACTCATGGGTAGGAAGACATGGAGGGGAATCAGAAGTATGGATATCAGTAGATAGCCAGTTTCCCAATCACTTATCATGGATAAACGGAGAAACTGAGGCACAAAGCCTCCCCACCCCCCAACACTGGAAGACACCCAGTCCAACTTATGATGGGACAATCTGCCCTAACATCCTGGAATCCTGCTGGGCGACCCAGGCTGTGGTCTGGAACAACTTGACTGTCTGCACACAGAGACCTAACAGAACTCTCCAAAAGGATTAGTTTGCCAGGAGTTTTCCTGGAGAGCGCCCAGACAGAGCCATAGATCAGGCTCTGCAGCTACTGGCGCAATGCAGGGAGCAGGCCCAGGGTCCAGCAGATCCCCCAGGTGGCCCTGGCTCTGCAGAAGGAGGGACTTGCAAGGTGATGCCGAGTGGGGCTCAGCTGGTTCCAGCTCAGTGAGATCTGGAGCCCAGAGTGGCCCCTGGGTGCTGCCTGGTGATCTGCCCTGCAGCGAGGTGGAAGAGGGGGCAGGAGGAGGGTCTCTGGCTCTGACTTCTGCAGCTGGCCCTGGAGGGACACCACAAGCAGGTTGGGGCGTCTGGCTAGGAAGGGCCAGGTGGGAGAGGTCAAAGGGAAGGTGACAATCCAGAGCTAGACCGTGACATAACTCACTGACAAGGTAGCTGGGGTGGCGTCATAAAAGGCACTCTGTGGATGCCGATCACTTCGTGACAGCAGTTGAGAACACCGTTCTGGTGCAGAACAGGGGCAGAGAATACAGGCACTGAAGTACAGACGCTGCCAGTCACCGCGGTCCCCAGCACAACCTGACAAGGGGCTTCTAGTCAACCCCATTTACAGAAAGGTAACTAAGGCCTGAGTAAGGCAGTGATGGCCTGCAGAGCTGTGGTAAGGTGTTTCCATCTCAGTACCTGGGGAACTTGCCACACTCCTCATCCCAAGTTCCAAGCACCAACAGGGAAGATAAAGCCTAGGGAGTTCCTGTTCTGTTTCATGCATGGTGCCTTGAATGACATTAGCCCCCAGAGAACAGTTATAAGGGATGAAGGAAGCTGCCCCTGGGCAAAGAGAAGTGCCAACCCCTAGCCAACCCATGGTCTGATCTAGCCGGCACCTGGAAAGCCCCTCCATTCCCACATGAGAGAAAGCCCAGGGAGGCCATACACCATGCTTCCCCTTCCCCTGTAGCCGATAGCAGGCCAGGCCCCTCCCCTCCTCTCAGCCTTCTCCAGAGGAGGGAGGACTATCTATGTAACACTGGAGTAATGAACATTTAGGGTACATTCATGATGCACCAGACATGTAGCTTCTCATCTAATTCTCCAAGCAATATTTGGTATCAGCGTTTACTGCACAGTGAGGAGTGTCGTACTTTTTCATCCAAGTACAGCATGTACGTGGACCATACTCAGCCTCCATACTCTTCTCCCAACTCTGAGTCTTCTTCCTTCCCCATTTTCCTTCTGTTTCCATGTTATATAGAGATGACCTTATACATCTACATAAAGTCTAGGACCCAGAATTGGATCGATGTCTCAGGGTAAGAGTTCATACTGCTCTTCCAGAGGACCTGAGTTCATTTCCCAGAACCCACATCAGATAGTTCAATAGCCTCTAACTCCAGCTCCCGGACAACTGATTTCTCTGGCCTCTGGTTATCTGTATTCATGTGTACATACCAACTCTCTCTCTCTTTCTCTCTCTCTCTCTCTCTCTCTCTCTCTCTCTCTCCCTCCCTCCCTCCCTCCCTCCCTCCCTCTCTCCCTCCTTATTATGGATTAAGATGAGCTGAGTGATCTCAGCTATTCCCTGCCCCCATCTTTGCTCTGCCATCATGGACTCTAACCCTCCGAAACCATATGCTAAATCAAATTATTTTGTAAGTTGCCTTGGTCATGGTGTTTCTTCACAGCGATACAACAGTGACCAAGACAGTGTGTGTGGCCCGTTTTCTTTTCTTATACATTTGCTGGGGACATAAACATCAAGGCTGATTCTATAACCCAGCTGTTGTGAATAGTTTAACAAAAACATGGATGTGTAAGTGTCTCTGTGATGTGTTAAGGGTCTGTCAGGTAGCAGGGCATGGTGGCGCACACCTTTAATCCCAGTACTTCAAGAGGGAGAGGCAGGGAGCTCTCTCAGTTTGTGGTACCCTTATCTATAAAGCAAGTTTCAGGAGAGCTAGGGCTACACAGAGAAACCCTGCCTTCAAAAACTAAAAAGGAAAAAAAAAAGCAAACCTGAACTAAATTTGTTTTCTCAGTCCCTAGCACTGTGTCAGAAGCCTGGCATGATGGTGTATACCTGTATTTCTAACCCTGCAGAGGGGAGGTGGGAAGATCCCTGCGGCCTATTGGCCGGCTAGTTGAACGACAAACTCCAGGTTCAGTGAGACCCAGTGTCAGTAAATAATGCAACAAGTGACTAAGGAAGACACTTAACATTGACCATTGGCCTCCACAGCCATGCACACACACACACACACACACACACACACACACACACACACACGAGCCCCAAATCTGGATCTTCCACAGCAGGACCCCACCTCTCCTTCTTCTCTCTGACACCATCATAATGGTCCCAGAGGGAGGGGCTAGGCAGTGCAGAGCCCCAGGAACTCCTCCAGGGCCCAGACAACATGGACACCCCCACCCACCACCAGTTTTGTTTACTGAGAGTTTTCTCCTGAAATCCCAGTGACACCAGTGCGTCCCAGTGGATCCATAATTTCTCCACTTGACAAAGGCAGAAACTGAGATCCGGAAAGGAGAAGGTGCCTAGGGTACCTAGCCAGAAGTAGTGCTGGCATCCGGCTTTGGGTTAGTCTGACTTCAGAGGGAGGCTCTCGATCACAAGGGGAGCAAGCATTACAGTCACTGCAGACATCTGGATCTGCTGAGTAAGGTAGCAAGCTCATTAGAAATTCTCAGGCCTGGGGAAAGAGCTTCGGTATCTGTGTGAGTTCCAGGGGTCATGCCCAGCAGCGTGGTGGGGAGAGACAGATAGAGAATAGGAGGAGGAGGAGGAGGAGGAGGAGGAGGAGGAGGAGGAGGAAAACTGAAGGGAGAGGAGAGGAGAGGGAGGAGGAAAGAAAAATACTCGGAGGATGTAGTTTGCTGAATCTCAGGTTGTTTTATCATCCACAAAGTATTCAAGATGGAAGGCTGGCTGGGGTGTAGCTTAGTGGTAAGGTACTTGTCTAGTGAGTATGAGGCCTTAAATCCCATCCTTAGCCCCAGGTGTACACACACACACACACACACACACACACACACACGATGTGTGGAGAATGGTGGTACAAGTCTACAAGTCTGTAATCCCAGCACTGATGTCTAAAGGTTTCTATAGCTGTGACCAAACACCTTGACCATAAACAACTTGGAGTTTATTTCAGCTAAATCTCAGCAGATCCTCCATTGCTGAAGGAAGTCAGGGCCAGAACCTGGAGGCAGGAGCTGATGCAGAGGCCATGGAAGGATGCTGCTTACTGGCTTGTCCCCCATGCCTTGCTTAGCCTGCTTTCTTATAGAACCCAGGACCACCAACAAAGGTGGCACCACCCACAATGGGCTGGGCCCTCCCACATCAATCACTAGTTAAGAAAATACACTACAACCTTGCTCACAGGCCAGTCTTGTGGGATCATTTCAGCTGGGATCCTCCGCCATTCATTCACCAATGCCCACCCATGCCCAAATCCTGGACCCCTAGATGCACGAACCACTTCCTGATCCCACAGGCTCATGGACTGGGAAGGACCAGAAGATGTAGGCACCAGTGACTCCAGTACACGCTGTTGCCTAGGTCCGAGGATACACACTTAGGAAATGAGCAAGACACACAGCACCAGGAAGGAAGGCATCCTGGGAGAAGGTAAGCTCCCGAGTGGGACAGGGGTCTTCCAGAGCCAGGCTGTGAAATTTCCAATTCTAGTTCTGTAATTGGCAGGTGCTATTCTTTCAATGCTAAGGATGGGACTTAGGACCTCATGGGTGCTAGCAAGCACTCTCCCACCGAGCTACACTCCCAGCCCGTGCTGGCAAGTGACTTAACCCTCTTCCAACCCCAGTTAGCGTCAAAGCTTCACTGCATTGCTGTGGCATCTAAACAAGGTAACGTGGCCTGTGAGACTTGACAGCATGGCCATTTACAGGGTCTGGATGGGTGGTTGAGGCCAGACACAAAGGAACTTCTGCTTTAGGGACACTGGCTTAGAAAGGACATCCCTAGGACTGCTTCGGAGATTCTGATCTGGATGATCTGAAGGAGCCTGGGACTCAGCATCAACAAACAGTACTGAATGAAGGAGCCCGGGACTCAGCATCAACAAACAGTACTGAATGAAGGAGCCTGGGACGCAGCATCAACAAACAGTACTGAATGAAGGAGCTGGGACTCAGCATCAATACACAGTACTGAAGCGGGAGAGTGTGCATGTGTGTGTGCATGTATGACTGGGTATGGGTGGGCATGTGTGGTCAGGGCTGAGGCAGACACTATAGACGCTTTCCTGGCATGACTTCCACGTTGGCATCTCTTGCCTTTGAGCAAGTGCCACACTGCCGTCAGGCTGTCTATGTCCTCACTCAGCCTGGCTGCAGAGTGACAAGTCAGAGTATGCTGTCCCAGAAGGGCGAGCTTCATACCCACCCAGCCAGGAGTTGCAGAGTCTTTTTATTTATTTATTTGTAGGAGACAGGGCCTAATGTATCCAAGGCCATCTTCAAACTTGTGACCTGAGGATGACCTTGAACTCTGATCTTCCTGCCTCTATTTCCCAAGAGCTGAGACTACAGACATGCCCACCATGCCCAGTTGATGTAGTTCAGGGGACCATCTGAGTTGCATCTCTAGCCCCCACAGGCCTCATTCAAAGCTGGGCCTTGCCTCGTTGACCTGTCAAACTTGACCACCAGGAATGAAATCTTGTTTGTTTGTCTGGTTTTGCTTTATTTTGTTTTCAAGACAGCATCTCACTATGTAGCTCTGGCTGTCCTGGAGCTCACTATGTAGACCAGGCTGGTCTCTCGGCCTCCCAAGTGCTGGGATTAAAGTTGTGAACCATTATGCCCAGGCAGGAATGAACTTTTAAACCAAACGTTAATTATTTCAAGTTCCAACAACTCCCTCTAAACTCTGGCGTTGACTGTTCTGGACTGTGGGCTTACTTCCTCCTCCGACACTGAAGCATCAGTGTGGTGTGGCCACTACCTCTCC
This sequence comes from Peromyscus nudipes, assembly GCA_902168325.1. Lineage (NCBI taxonomy): Eukaryota > Metazoa > Chordata > Mammalia > Rodentia > Cricetidae > Peromyscus > Peromyscus nudipes. Next base: position 42,964 of record CABHPH010151000.1, on the reverse strand, counting down.
AGCCCCTCTCCCTGCAACCCTGGCAGGCACGATGTTCCTCTCCTCAGTGTCCCACTCTGCAGGAGGATGACCCTGCACACCCGGCAAAGCTGCCTCGGGTTCCACATATGTCAGCAACCGGAACAAGCCGGACGCTGCTCACATGCTGAAGCTGCTCCACTGCTTCCTTGATGACTCAGATTGACACCGTGAAAATCAATCATCCCCTCATCATCACTTCTGACTGAGGCCTCTCCAGGACTGGGCATATCAGAAAGCTGAGCTCATCATCATTCTGACTTCCTGACTATGCCATCTGGGAAGTTGCCCTCTCCTGTGCCTCCCAAGACAACCTAGAAAAGATAAAAACCTAAAAGCAGGAAGTCCAAAGCCGTTGCTCAACTCCCCTTGCTTGTAGCAAGGTGCCAGCATGAACCACAGAGCAAAGCCTCCAGGCAGCTGTAATGACCTGGAGAGGTGCTGGCTCCACTGGGCCTTCCTGTGAAAGTGATGTGTGACGGCAGTCTCACAGCTGAGCCTGCCTGCTGCACAGCCCAGAACCTGGACTTGAATCCCAGTTTGCAGCACATTCTAGCTGTGGGATTTGGGGCACGTTACTCAGCCTCTCAGAGCGTAAGGTAAGTAGGTATAGTAACAGACTTTACTTCATAGGGTTGGAGGTATGAAAGGACAGCTCCGGCTCGGGGTTGTGGCACATGTCTACAATCCCAGAACTTGGTGGCAGAGACCAGACAGAGAACAAGTTTGAGACCAGCCTAGGCTACATAGAGAGTTCAAGGCCAGCCTAAGCTATGCAGTAAGATCTTGCTTTAAAACAAGAGAGGCTCAAAGGTTAAGAGTACTGGCTGTCCCTCTAGAGGACCCAGGTTCAATTCCTAGCACCCACGTGGGCAGCTCACAACCACCTTCAATCCAGTCCCAGGGGATCTGTCATCCTCTTCTGATCTCCACAAGCCACCAGGCACACACAGTGCAGACACACACACACAGAAAACATGCAGACACATAAAATAATAAAATCAATAAAAATAAATAAAGCCAAGAGCTGGGGGTATAGCTCAGAGGCAGAGCACTGGCTAGCTAGCATGAACAAGGCCTGTATTGACTCTTAGCATAAATATACAAATAAATATCATTCTCCCTTTCCACAGACCACAAGCTTCACAGGAGCCACTCCTTAGCCTCTTGCTGTAGGTAAGGAGAGTTCTAAGAGCCGCAAAGGACCTGTGATGAGCAAGCCCCACTGAGTCATTAGATAAAGGTCCCTCAGGACCGACAAACTAACGGTTTCATTCCCCATCTCAGAAGCCATAGTCAGCAAGCCACTCAACCAGAAGAGTTCAGAACAGGTGTTGGAGCTGGTGGGTATGGGGTGAGCCAGACCTGTGGACCCACCCACCAGCACCCAGCCTTTGAGGCAGAATTCAGCTTCCCTCTCCACCGAGTCCCAGGGCATCAGCTATGTGGGCTGGATCAACTGTGTGGGCTGGATGCAGGGCTACTGAAGGCTTCATCAGCACTAGGCAGTCCCAAGGTGGAAGGCCATGGGTGGAGCTACTCAGGGAAGGTGCCAAGCTGCACACATTCTGTCTCAGCAGCTTGCTTCCTGAAGGATGTCAGGATGTCGGGGTGGGAGGCTACCTCCTCTTTACTACGAATTAGACTGTAGTCAGGCAAAAAGAGGATACCTCTTAGAAAGGAGAGGTTGGGGGGGGGGACACGGACAGGAGGAACGAGGCTAAGGAGAAAGGAGGAGACAGGAGAGGAGGGGAGGGCAGAGGAGGGGAGACAGGGGAGGGGGGAAGTAAAGGAGGGGAAGGGGATGGAGTAGAGAAAGGCAGGGACAAGGGACAGAGTCAAAGGACGCAGGGTTTTATGGCCACTGGAGAGAAAGAAGCAAAACAAACAAGCAGATTTCAGACATAGAATTGCTGAGCCAGAAAAGGCAAGTCTACGGGTGGCAGAGTGGGCAGGGCCTGAGTCTCAGCAAAGGTGACCACACGGCAAAGGTGAACACACACACAGCAAAGGTGAACACACACACACACACACAGCAAAGGTGAACACACACACACACACACACACACACACACACACACACACACACGGCAAAGGTAAACACACACACAGCAAAGGTGAACACACACACACACACACACACACACACACACGGCAAAGGTGAACACTCACACAGCAAAGGTGAACACACACACGCACACACACACACACACACACACACGGCAATGGTGAACACACACACAGTAATGGTGACCACACAGGAACTGATGTGCAAGGCTCATCTTGGCTCCCAGTTTTGGAGGTTCTAGTCCAGCCAGGGTCAGTTGAGCCCACTGCTTTGGAGCTCCGTGGTAAGGTGGCATGCTGGAGTGAAAAAACTCACTCTGCAACCAGGAAGAAGAAGCCGTAAGACACCAGGCATGGTGGTGCACACCTGTAAGCCGAACTCTCGAGCAGGAGGTTCAAGAGTTCAAAGACAGTCTGGGCTGCAAAATTAAGACTTTATCTCAAAACTAACAAAAACGACTATAATACCAGGACCAAGGAGGCTGAGATAAGAGCATTAAGAGTTCAAGGCCACAGAGTGATACCCTGCCTCAGTGAACCAATAAAAATGCCTGTAATACCAACCCTCAGAAGCCTGGGACAGGTGGACAGACTTTAAGGCCCGCCTAGACTATATGGCAATACCTTGTCAAAAAAGAAAAAGAGAGAGTGTCCTGGCTAGTTTTATGTCAACTTGACACAAGCTAGAGTCATCTAAAAGGAGAGAACCTCAACTGAGAAGATGCCTCCATAAGATCCTGCTATAAAGCATTTTCTTAATTAGTGATTGATGGGGAGGGTACAGCCCACTGTGAGTGGAGCCATTCCTGGGCTGGCGGTCCTGGGTTCTATAAGAAAGCAGACTGGGCCTGGAGAGATGGCTCAGAGGTTAAGAGCACCCACTGCTCTCCCAGAGGTCCTGAGTTCAATTCCCAGCAACCACATGGTGGCTCACAACCATCTGTAATGAGATCTGGCACCCTCTGTGTACATAATAAACAAATAAA
>CABHPH010151000.1:15127-31984 GCA_902168325.1 Peromyscus nudipes | reverse complement strand
CAGAGCCTTGAGACAGTATAGAGCCCTGTGTTCTCAGAGCCTTGAGAAGCATAGAACTCCATGTTCCCCTGAAGTACAAGCCTTCAGTTTCAAGTTGTGTTTAGGTAACCTGCTGTTTTTAGAGACAGAAGTTTTTTTGGTTTTTATTTTGTCTTGTTTTTTAAACAGATGTTACTATGTGGCCCTGTCTGGCTTTGAACTCACTATGTAGAGCAGGCTGCTCTCTAACTCGTGGAGACCCACCTACCTCTGCCTCCCAAGTGTTGGTATTAAAGGTGTGCACTACCACAGCCTACCTAAAACATAAGTATTTCTATTTATTTTCATTTTTTATTAGTGTGTGTGTGTGTGTGTGTGTGTGTACATGTGCACGCTGTGGTGCATGTGTAGAGGCAGAAGACAACTTTGTAGGGTCTGTTCTCTTCTTCCACCTTTGTGTGGTTCTGGGGATTGGAGTCAGGCCTTCAGGCCTGTGCAGCAGGCATTGCTACCCACATGGCCATCCTACCAGCCCAAAGTATTTCAGTTGTGAGCCTGAACCTTTAACGGCTCAGCTATCCCTCCAGTCTTAATTATAGTAAAATATATTTTAATGATATATGATAGGCAGGATGGTTCAGTGGGTAAAGGCACTTGCTATACAAGTCTGAGGGCCTAAGTTTGATCACCAGAATCTACTACATAAAGAGAACTGATTCCTGATGTCCTGTGTCCATAACAGTGCATGCACACATGTATCCACACCCATGTACACACACAATAAAACAAGAAAAGTGTTGTAAAATCCATATCTTGCCGGGCGGTGATGGTGCACGCCTTTAATCTCAGCACTTGGGTGGCAGAGGCAGGTGGATCTCTGTGAGTTCCAGGCCAGCCTGGTCTACAGAACGAGTTCCAGGACAGCCAGGGCTGTTACACAGACAAACCCTGTCTCAGAAAAACAAAAATAAGCAAAAATCCATATCTTAAAATATGCCATTGAACCATTTTTTTTTTCAAGACAGAGTTTCTCTGTAGCTTTGGAGCCTGTCCTGGAACTCGCTCTGTAGACCAGGCTGGCCTCAAACTCACAGAGATCCACCTGTCTCTGCTTCTCAAGTGCTTGGATTAAAGGCGTGCACCACCACCGCCTGGCATCCATTTAACCATTTTAAATAAACAGTTCGGTGGTGGTAAGTACATTTGCATATGCAGCGCTCGTCTCCATCCATTCCAGAACTGTTTTCGCCATCCCAAACTCAAACTGCATAACCCTTGCAAGACTCCTCATTGTCCCCTGCCTACTTCCCAAGAGGCAGAAATCTTGAAGCTGACTTATTTTCTTTTAATTACATTTTATTTATTTATTTTTGCATGTGTGCCTGCATGCACACACATGGAGGTTAGAGGGTGTGTGTGTGTGTGTGTGTGTGTGTTTACATGCACACACATATGGAGGTCAGAAGACTGTTTGGGGAGTTGGTTTTTTGCCCCCACCATGTGGGTCCTGGGTATCAAACTTACCAAGTCCTCGGGCTCAATGGTAGGTGTGTTTACCCACTGAGCTATCTCATTGGCTCAAGAGTGACTTGTTTTCTTTCTGACAGTATCTACCCCAAACCCAGTTAGTCAGAGACTTGCTATGGAGGAAGAGGTGCTCAGGTAGTTGGGGACCATTATAAGCCCATCCTTAGCTCACTAGGCCTGCAAAAACGAGTGGGGATGCAGAAACAGCATGCACACCATCCATGGGTTGTCGGGAGGCTCAGCCAGTCTTGTTCACAGGGAAATCCAGCTGACACAGGTTCTTCTGAGCAGTCACAGTGCTCACGGAATGGTAGCCATGAGAAGATCAGTCCCCAAAGATGAGCGTCCCCAGTCTAGCAGGGCTGACATCATGAAGGCCGCTTCTGGTTGGTGACCCTTTGGCTGTCTACCTTGGTCTAACCTTCTGCTCAGTGCAGTGCACTAGCCAGGAACCAGAGTGATCCTTGAGTCAGGCCAAGGCCCTGCCCCAGGCTGCTGGATTGAGATCTGTAGTTTAACGGGAACCAGGGTAATTGGTCAGCTGTTAGATTTGGAATACACTGCTCTAGGGGAAACTCCCTATACTTCTCTAAGCAGGAGCTCTGCCAAGCCCTTAATACTCCTTACCTCACAGGAACAGCCTTCTGAGGTAAGGACTCTGGAGGTCACCTCTCTACCAATGAGAAAGTAAGGCCTTAAGGGTCTGGGTAGCTTGGATAAGGTCGCCATCTAGTGAGAAGCTAAGTGAGAGGAGAAATCCCAAAGGCTGGCTGTGAAAGGCGCCAGGACAGCTCTAAATGGCAACATTCCAAGACCTCTCGAACTAAATTTCTAAGTATGGGCACACTTGTCCTCAGCTTTTCTCTTTCAGACATGGGAGGGATTTATTTTTCGTGTGTGTGTGTGTGTGTGTGTGTGTGTGTGTGTGTGTGTGTGCGCGCGCGCGCGCGCAGTGTTATGCACAACTTTTGGTAGTCACGTCTGTCTTTTTCCAAACCCAGTACCTCATACATACTGGACCAGAAACATGCCACAGAGCCATACCCCAACCCTCCAACTTTCTCTTGAATTAGGTTCTAGTTGAGAGACAGTAACTGTACGTTTATCAATGTCGGACTTTTCTATTGAGGACCATTCTTTAGGGAGATGGTTCCTCCCATAAACAGCAGTGCAGTCCCCTGAGGGTCAGGCTCCGAGGGTGGTCACCGGAACGCTTTGTTAAGTAATTTTCTCCATTCTCAAAGTGCTTCCTGCTGAGGCTCTGACCCTGTGGAGGGTGTGTGCTTAGCATGACTCAGTCCTCAGCACCAGAAATAAGCAAAGAGAGAGCAATAGGGAAGGAGAGAGGAAGGAAAGAAGAAAAAAAGAAAGGGAAAGAAAATGAAATTCCTCCCATTCACCAAAGCCTGTCACTGAATGCAGTGGGGCTTCCGGAAAACCAAGGAAGATTCCAAACCTGCACATCCGCTCTGCATTAATGGTGTGTCTCATTATCCATTCTGCAGAAAGCTCCTGGAAGGCGAAGAATGTCGGATTGGCTTTGGTCCAAGTCCCTTCTCTCTGACTGAGGGACTCCCGAAAATTCCCTCCACATCCACTCACATAAAAGTCAAGAGTGAAGAGAAGATAAAAGTGGTAGAAAAGTCAGAGAAGGAAACCGTGATTGTGGAGGAGCAGACAGAAGAGATCCAGGTGACTGAAGAAGTGACAGAAGAGGAGGAAAAAGAGGCCAAAGAGGAGGAAGAAGGAGAAGAAGAGACTGAAGAGGGAGGAGGAGAAGAAGTCACCTCTCCCCCTGCGGAAGAGGCCGCATCTCCAGAAAAGGAAACCAAACCTCCTGTGAAGGAAGAGGCCAAGTCCCCAGCTGAGGTAAAATCACCAGCTGAGGTAAAATCACCTGCTGAGGTAAAATCTCCAGCTGAGGTAAAATCACCTGCTGAGGTAAAATCTCCAGCTGAGGCCAAGTCACCAGCTGAGGTAAAATCTCCAGCTGAGGCCAAGTCACCAGCTGAGGCCAAGTCACCAGCTGAGGTAAAATCTCCAGCTGAGGCCAAGTCACCAGCTGAGGTAAAATCTCCTGAGAAGGCCAAGACCCCTGTGAAGGAAGGAGCAAAATCCCCAGCTGAGGAGTCCAAGTCCCCTGTGAAGGAAGAAGTGAAGTCCCCAGCTGAAGTAAAATCTCCAGAGAAGGCCAAGTCCCCAGTCAAGGAAGAAGCAACGTCTCCAGCCCAAGCCAAGTCCCCGGAGAAGGAAGAGGCAAAATCACCAGCAGAGGTTAAGTCTCCCGAGAAGGCCAAGTCCCCTGTGAAGGAAGAGGTCAAGCCTCCAGCTGAGGTAAAATCCCCTGAGAAGGCTAAGAGCCCAGTGAAGGAGGAATCAAAGTCCCCTGAGAAGGCCAAGACTCTAGATGTGAAATCTCCAGAAGCCAAGACTCCAGTGAAGGAGGAAACAAAGTCCCCCACAGACATCAAATCTCCCGAGCAGGCCAAAAGTCCTGCCAAGGAGGAGGTCAAGTCCCCTGAGAAGGCCAAGTCCCCTGAGAAGGAAGTTCCCAAGAAGGAAGAGGTGAGGTCCCCTATGAAGGAGGACGTGAAAGCTAAAGAACCCCCAAAGAAAGCAGAGGAAGAGAAGACCCCTGCTCCACCAAAAACAGAGGAGAAGGCGAGCAAGAAAGACGAACCACCCAAGAAGGAGGCCCCACAGGCCAAGGTGGAGGAGAAGAAGGAAACCCCCGTAGAAAAGCCCAAGGACTCTACAGGGGAAGCCAAGAAGGAAGAGTCTGGAGATCAGAAGAAAGCAGTGACCCCAGAGAAGGAGACTCCTGCCAAGACGGAGGTGAAGGAAGAGGCTAAATCCAAAGAGAAGGCAGAGACGACCAAGACGGAAGCGGATGACACCAAGGCCAAAGAACCCAGCAAACCCGCAGAGAAGGAAAAGCCACAGAAAGATGAGATGCCAGCAGCACCAGAGAAGAAAGACAGCAAAGAGGAGAAGGTCACAGAGATCAAGAAGCCCGAGGAGAAACCCAAGACGGAGGCCAAGGCCAAGGAGGATGACAAGGGCCTTTCCAAAGAGCCCAGCAAGCCCAAGACGGAAAAGGCTGAAAAATCCTCCAGCACAGACCAAAAAGATAGCCAGCCCCCACAGAAGGCTGCAGAGGACAAGGTCGCCAAGGGGGAGAAGTAAGGCCGAGACAGAGGGACATCCAGAACAGCCAAAGAAACTCAGGAGGGTCCCAGTACCCAAGGATCAGCGTAATCAATTTTATTTCTTCCTTTCCTTTCTGTAAGAAGAAACACTGTTTAGATGATGGGTGTGCCCTCACCAAACAGGAATTTCTATTAGGAATAAGTTAGCAAGAGAAGATACCCTGAGCCCTGGTCCCCGATGCCCCAAGCCCACTCCAGGTGATGGACAATTACGATAGCTTATTGTAGCCGAACGTGATGTATGCCGAATGCTACATGAAAACCACTTGACTGAAAACTGCCCCCTCCTTTCCAGATAAGTGCATTTATTTCCTGTATGTACAACTAACTGACAGGTGACCGCAGTAATGAATGAGCAGTTAGGAATGCATTATGCTTGAAATGTAACCTATTCCCGAATGCCTTCTTGTTTTCCAAAGGAGTGGTCAGGCCCTTGCCCAGCACTCTGCCCTGGAAGAGCTGCAGCAGGTGAGGCGGGGCACTGGCCACTGAACCATGCCACGGCGCACTTTCCACTGGAGTCCACTTTCAATTGCTCCCATGCAATAAAACCAAGTGCTTCTAAAATAGAACTGTGGCTGTTCTTATTTGTTCTCTTCCCCTGGGAAGGCTTGAGGCAGGAACAGGAGGTCTGGATGTCACACCAGATCTGTGCCGGTGGCCTAGGGGATCATTCTGCAGTATGGTCTGTGGCTCACCTTCATCAGCATCGCCTGGGAGCCACAGACTCCTGATTCCACGCTGTGGATATCACAGTCTGAGAAGGAGGCACAGGGAAAGTACATGCTTTGCCAAACCCCAGTTTACCCTAATGAACACTGATGCTGGGGTGCCTGGGAACAGTAAGCCCCAGGAGGATGTTGGATGGTCCATGGACTCTGCATGTTTGATGAGAAGTACCCTATGTATAAGAGGCCACACATGGCTAATTCATCTGTGGTGAAGACTACAGTCATCATCACCTAAGTTACATCCAATGTGCTTCTCTGGGCATGGATTTTATTTTTTCAGTACTCTACTCCCACCCCTTTTATATCTTTATTTTGAGACAGTGTCTTACTTAAATGCCAGAGTCACCTTGAACTTGTATTCCTGTCTCTCCCTCCCAGATCCCTGGGGTTACATGCATGCACCACTGTGCCTGGCTCAGGAAGTATTTAAAAGCTCTGGTCCTCCTACAGGTTTCCATGGCAACCTCACTGTTAAATCCTTGGTGAGACTGGCATGACCTCTTATTCTGCTTGCTCAACACCTCTCCCAGGAGTTGCTTCTCTGCCCCTCTCCCCTGCCCCCAGCCAGATGGCTCTCGGCTATCATGTTTCTAATTTTCCTACCTCTGGTCACTGATAACTGATCCAGAATGGCCAACGAAGCTCTTTTCTGGGATTTTAAACTTGGCACCAGAGTGGCTGGTAGGGAGATGTGAGTCAGGAGCTGTGGGCAGCCATTATTTCCAGACCTATGGTAAGATATTCTGAGAAGGTGGAATGAATAGGGACAAGATACCTAGAGAGCCATGGTGCATTTCTTGATGATCCAATCCACAGCTGGTGACCATCCCTTGAGGTGATAAATCCCCCTCTTTATCAAAACTCTTTGGGTTAAGACGCTGCTTTACAGACAGAAGCGTTTTGAATGATGCAGTGACTAAAGGTGTAGTTTGGTAGAAACTAAGGGTGATACCTCAGGGAAGGAGCAAGTGCCCCCTCTCCCCATACCCCAAAGTTCTGGTCAACACTCCAGGCTAGGTTCCACATACCATCTTTGGCACCTACCTCCATCTGCCACGAAGGTTGAATTATTAAAAGAGTGCCAGGGCAGTTTAGGGTGGTCACCTTTAAATAAAAAAGTTTTTTTTTGTTTGTTTTTCAAGACAGGGTTTCTCTGTATAGTGTTTGGAGCCTGTCCTGGAACTCACTCTGTAGACCAGGCTGGCCTCGAACTCACAGAGATCCGCCCGGCTCTGCCTCTCGAGTGCTGGGATTAAAGGCTTACACCACCACTGCCCGGCAAAGGTCTCATGTATCCTAGGGTTACCTCTAACTTGAAGGGTTCCCGGATGACTTTGAATCCTTGCTCCCGCCTCCTGAGGGCTAGGATTACAGGCACCATGGGCCCTGGCAAGTAATCACATATCAGCATGGCCAAGGATTCACAAAACCCAGCATTAATTTTCTGAGCTGTCTGCCCTGGAGAAATCAGACATCCATATGCCCTAGCACATAGCCACATCTGAACAGTAAGTGGAGCCCTGAAAGGCAAGAATTAAAATCAGGACTTCCAATCCTCTTGCCTCAGCCTCCTGAGTACCATTATTACAGGCACGTGACACTTCACCTGCTCTCCCCCGTGCGGCTTGCCTAAAAATGTTACAGTCCTCTGAATACACCCAAATTTCTTATAATGATGACAAATACCATTGTAAGAGATAACCATGAGATTACATAAACTGTCTGTAGTCTGTGTAGGTATCACTCTTTTGAGACAGGTTCTCATGTAGTCCAGGCTAACTTCTAATTTACTATGTGGAGAATGACATTGAACTCCTGCTCTTTCTTCCTTAGCCTCCCAAGCACTGGGGTTACAGGTGTGTACCACCACCCCTGGTGCATGTAGTCCCAGGGATCAAATCCAGGGCTTGCGCTCTCTACCAGCGGAACTATATCCTTAGTCCCATTTTCCAAGGTGAATAAACGATGAGGAAACCTGAGGTGGGAGCCCAAAGCTATTCGGCTGGTTTGTGGGTTAAATGAATTAGTGATGATCTCAAGTCGCCAATCATGCATCGATGTTGTATTAAGTAAGGAAGGAAATAAAAGGTCAAATCCTTGAAGTGATGAACCCCATTCAACCAAGAACAGTCTCAAGTGACCCCAAGTTGTGTTAGCAACTGTGAGGTGCTGCAAAAGTTCCAGTCTCTTGGGATGTAAGAAAGATTTTCAGAATATTGCATCATCACTGGTAAGTGATAGAACCAGGATTCGGCTCTAGAATTTTAAAAAATGACTAAACTTAATAAAATTTACCTTCGGCAAAGCTTCAGGGTACAGATCAATACATCAAGAACACATGTAAACTGGATGTGGTGTGTGGTGTGTGGTGCACACCTGTAATCCCAGCACTCAAGAGGTGGAGGTGGGAGGATTAGGGTTCAAGGTCATCCTAGCACTACATAAGAAGTTGGAGGGGCTGGAGAGATGGCTCAGTGGTTAAGAGCACTCGATGCTCTTGCAGAGAACTCGGGTTCCATTCCCAGCATCCACATGGTGGCTTATAGCTGTCTGTATAGAGCGCCAGTCCCAGGGGATCTGATGCCCTCTTCTGGCCTCCACAGGTACTAGGCACACACGCTGTGCACAGACATACATGCAGATAGAATAAAATAAAAATATTTTTAAAAAAAGTTGGAGACAGCCAGCCTGGAAAAAGTGAGACCTTGTCTGAAAAAATTAAAAGAACAACTGAGTCTATTTTGGGTCCATTCACTACTAGTAATGACACACTGAACACTGGACACACAAGCAATAAACAATCTGAACAGAGGTTTTGGGGTTGTTTGTTTGTTTTTAGATAGGGTCTCACCTGTAACCCCAGCAGGCCTGGAACTTACTATGGAAACCAGGTTGGCCTTAAACTTAAAAAGATCCACTGCGTCTGCCTCCCGAGTGCTGAGATTAAAGGGGTGTTCTGCCACATCTGGCTGAACAGAGCACCAAAAAAATAATTTATAATAGCATTAAAAGTGCCACTTGCAAAGGCAAGTAGATCAATGTGAGTGTGAGACTAACCCAGCCCTACACAGTGAGTTTCAGTTCCAAAAAAGGGAATCCATACAGGTTGAAAGACGCCCTGTATTTGCTTATTACAACACTTAGCACGTGATTTTGTTTTCTTGAGACAGGGTCTCACAGAGCAATTTGGCCTCAAACACATTACTTAGACAAAGATGGCCGTTTACTCCCGTTCCTGCCTCCGTTTCCCAAGTGCTGGGTTCAGTGTGGACCACACACCCTGCTCTTCATATTGTTTAAAAGTAATACTACCAAAGGCAATTTACAGATTCACTATAGTCCCTATAAAAATTCTCATGCCTGGGTCAGTGAGATGGCTTAGTGGGTGAAGGCGCTCACAGCCAAGCCTGATGGCCTGAGTTTGATCCTCGGGACCCACCAAGTTGGATGGAAAGAACAAACTCTCAAAGGTTGTTCTCCCACTTACACACATACAAACACGTGTATATGTGTGCTTGCACACTTGCATGCACACCTGCACGTGCATGCACACACACATTCAACAATAGTAATTAAAATTTTATTGTTAAACATTTTTACTTTTTCATAAGTGGAAAGCTGATTCACAAACTTATACGGGACTGGACAGACGCCCAAATTACCAAATAATGAAAAAGAACAGAGCTGGAGCACTCATGCTTCCTGACCTTCTGAAAACAGGCCACAGTCACAGTAACGAAACATAAAGACAGATACATCAATGGAACCCAGAGGCCAGACAGACTCTTACATCTACACTCATTCATTTCTTTGTTTTGACTTTGACAGGGTCTTACTGTGAATCCCTGGCTATCTGAGTACTTTCCATGTAGTCCAGGCCGGCCTTGAACTCTCAGCAATCCTCCTGCTTCAGCCTCCTGGGTGCTAGAATTACAGGCATGCACCACCATACCTAGGAGATCAATTGATTTTTGACAAGATTGCCAAGATAATTCAATATGGAAAAGAATAGTATATTTCTTCTGGTTTCTGGGACAATTGGATATTCATACGCAGAAATGAAGTTGGATCCTTACCCCACATCAGATAAAAACTCTCATTGGATCAGTGACACAAATATATGAACTAAACTCATGAAAACTCTTAGGAGTGGCCATCAGTATGGCTCTACAGGTAAAGGCACATGTTGCCAAGCTGGACAACCTGAGTTCAATCCCTGGGACCCACATGGCGGAGAGAACAAGCGTCCTGTAAGTCGTCCCCTGACCTCCACACAGGTGATGCATGTGGGGACCCCTGAGCACAGTGACAAACAGCACACAATTGTCACATGTTCATTACAGCAGCTGTTCCAGGAGCCTCTGCTGATTCTTTTCTCTGTAGCTTCCAGTCCTTGCTGAGAATTACATCATTCCTATTTGAGAATAACACCTCCCCACTCCCAGAAAGGGACTTTGCAAGGATGATGGAGGTAAGGGTCTCAAGATGTGGAGATTATCCTGGATTATCTGGGCAGGCCGATGCCATCAGAAGGGCGGTAAGACAGAGGCCAGAGAACTAGAGCAGAGAAGAAGATGCTATGATGAGGGACACAGTTGGAAAGATACTCTTGGATGATGGAGGGCTGGGCCACAGGCAAGGTCAACAGGGTAATTCTAGATGCGGAAAAATACACGGGAACAGATTCTCCCTTAGAGCCTCTAGAAGGGACTGGTCCTGCCAAGATCTTTTTTTTTTTTTTTTTTAATTTAGCCCAGTAATCCTAACTTCAGATTTATTATCTACAAATTGTAAAGGAATACACATATGCTAAGTTGTCACGTTTGTGATGATTGGTTGCCATAGACAAAGAAACCTATAAAGATTATATACCGGGGCTGGAGATGGCTCATCAGTTAAGAGCACTGACTGCTCTTCCAGAGGACCTGGGTTCAATTCCCAGCACCCACATGGCAGCTTACAACTGTCTGTAACTCCAGCTCCAGGAGATCCAACACCCTCACAGAGACATACATGCAGGCAAAACACCAATGCACATAAAATAAACATAAATAAATCATTAAAAAAAAAGATCATATACCAGGCCAGGGAACGGGGCTTCCTGCTGTCTTCACCTACAGGCCTCTTTCTAAGGCAGACCCAACAGGACAGAGGACAGGCGAGAGCCTCTCCCCTTTACAGTCTAGATGCTGGGTACAGTACTAAAAGTAGATTTTGGGGGGTGGGGCAGCATGGTGGCACATACCTTTAATCCTAGGGGAGGCAGAGGCAGGAGGATCTCTGTGAGTTCAAGGCCAGTCTAATTTACACATCAAATTCCAAGCAACCCAGGACTACAGGGTGAGACCCTGTCTCACACAAACACAAAGCAACAAATAATTATTTACTGTGGTGTGTGTGTGTGTGTGTGTGTATGTACATGTATAGGCCCATGTGTGCTACAGTGTGGAGATCTAGGAACAACTGGTAGGAGTCAGTTCCCACCTTCCACTATGTGGGTCCTAGGGATCAAATATAGGACACTAGACTGGTACAGCAAGTGCCTTTGGCCACTGAGCCATTTTATCATCGTGTGTATGCACGGTGAGTGGGCATACATGCATGAGGAGGTCACAGGACATTTTTGTAGAGTCGATTCTGTCCTTCCACCTTTTCACGGGCTCCTGGGATTAAACTTGGGTCACTGGAGTTGTACAGCAAATGCTTTTACACCATTGAGCTATTTTGGTAGCCCCTAAAAGTAGGTTCTTAATCCCCACAACCACTGCACAGCTATCTCCACTTAGAAATGAGGATTCATCCCAACACCAAAGATGAATCGAACAGCCTGTCCGGTATCAAGTGGCTACTCACAGGTGAGAAGCACCCAGTGGGCCATTATGACACCAAAATGTACCTCCTGACCACCCAGCTCCTCTGAGTATACAGACATGAACAACAGTATTGCTGAAATGGCTCACAGCCCAGAAAAAGTGCCATCCTGGATAGGCTTTAGCCTACAGCTACTGTGTAAGCCTTTTAGATGTAGACAGACCTCTCTATTTCCAGCTTGGGGCAGCTCCAGAGACAGAGGAACATGGACAGTCATTCTACCCTGAGCCAGTTTTCTCTGCTGGAAAAATGAAGGAAAGGTAGCTGGATGTAGTGGTAGAGTACTATAGTCCCAGCCAACCAAGGCAGGAGGATATCCAGTTCAAGGCCAGTAGGAGCTACATATTGAGACTGTCTCAACCTACCCTATCCATGCCAAAAAAAAAAAGAAAGAAAGAAAAAGAAATAAAAGAAAGAAAAAGTAAGGAATACATGCACACTGTGGGAGCCCACAGAGGTTTCCTAGTGAGGTCTGAGCTTGCTTTACACAGCAGGGCTGCATTAGGAGATGGCTTGACCACATGCATGTTTATCAGGTGTTTTGGGATGCACTTGGCTGTGCTAGGGGGTGGGGGTCTTTTGCTCCATCCCTTGGCATTCCTTTAAAAGCCCTTTAGAAGAGACAGAAGGGGCTGGTGGGTTTGATCCAGGCCTGAGGCTATCCTGTGGGTTGTTTGTTTGTTTGTTTATTTGTTTTTTGAGACATGGTTTGTCTGTGTAGCTTTGGAACCTGTCCTGGAACTTGCTTTGTAGACCAGGCTGGCCATGAACTCACAGAGATCCACCTGCCTCTGCCTCCTCAGTGCTGGGTCTAAAGGCATGTGCCACCACTGCCCAGCTTATCCCGTGTTTCTGTCTGTCTCTATCCCTCTATATTTCTAAGTATTTCTCATTTCTCCCTCCTCAAGAGTACCCTGGGGGGGAAGTGGGAGCGGGTCTCCCTCAGTACACTGGTAGCCTGTTGCTATTAACTAGACTGGAAGTGTGAAATTGTGATTAGTTCAGGGCCTTACCTAAAATAACAACTTAATGTCTGCTTTGGTCGGAGGCTGCTGAACACATGAGGAAGGCAGAATTGGGCACAGAGTTCCTCTGTAGCATGGCAACTGCACCTTCCCTGGAGAGGGCTTTTCTCAGCTTTGTCTCACCAGCGTGCTCAGTAAGAACACCCTTAAAATAACAAGGGTCATTTGGGTTTGTAGGGAAAACAGCCAAGTGCAGGGTGTGAAGAAAGCAAGGGAGAAGCTAGGTGTGGCAGTGAATGCCTAAAATCCCAATATTTAGGAGGTGGAGGTGGGGATCAGGGGCACAAGGACATCCTTAGCTATTGCAAGCTCAAGAAGAGACCAGGAATATGGAGGTCAGTTTTTAGAACGACAAGGATGGTGCCCTGGCCAGTTTTTATGTCAACTTGACACAAGCTAGAGTCATCCAAGAGGAGGGAGCCTCAGTTGAGAAAATGCCTCTGTAAGATTGGGCTGTAGACAGGAAAGCCTGTAGGGTATTTTCTTAACTAGTGATTTATGTGGGTAGGTCCAGTGGAGGGTCAATGCTGGGCTGGTAGTCCTGGGTTCTATAAGAAAGCAGCCTGAGCAAGCCATGAGGAGCAAGCCAGTAAGCAGCACCCCTCCATGGTCTCTGCATCAGCTCCTGCTTTCAGGTTCCTGCTGTTTGAGTTCCTGTCCTGACTTCCTTCAATGATGAGCAGCGATGTGGAAACGTAAGCCAAATAAACCCTATTCTCCCCAGCTTGCTTTTGGTCACAATAGGAACCCTGACTAAGACAGATGGGCTGAGGGGTGCCCTCAGTGGCACTTGCCTAGTAAACATGACGACGCCCTGTATTGTTGGACCCTTGGCATTGCAATAAATAAAAGGCAAGGAACATGTGTGGGGTTTCCTGGTGCAGGGCAAGTGCTGGCAGGGGCTGCAGCTTGGGGTGTGCTCCAGCTCAGAAACTGCAGACTATGGACAATTCCAGCAGAAGCAGCTTCTGGAGGCCCTTCCCTATCTGCACACTCTAGGCATGGACGGCTCCACTAAGCATTCTGAAGGGACTGATCGTCTTGAGTTTGTTTTACTACCTTTCTCTGTAAGACCAGGAGATTCCTTTGCTCTGCCTGCTCTTTGGAAGAAAAAAAAAAAAACGCTCTTCTGATGGGGACAAGCTGGAACCTAGCAAGCAGAGCCCCTCCCAGCACTTGCCAGCAGTCTTTGCAATCCAGTCCCTGCCTCCTTCTGGAGGTGAGCTTTTGTGCTGAGTCAGTTTGGCTGTCTTCCAGACCAAAAGTGGCGGCTGCATTGCAGGGGCATTAGAGGAACTATTTTTAGGCCCTATTTTAATCGTATTCAGCACAGGCAGTGAGATGCAGGCCTGAAAGTAGCCAGACCAAGAAGATGCCAGCAGGGACAAAGTCCCAGGCAACTAGGTCAGGATAAAAAGCACCCAGATGCTCAGGCTGCTTAAGACAGCAGAGAAAGACCTGCTTAGAAAAACTGGCTCTCCTGTGTTCTGTCACCAAGAAAACTGAGAGAAGAGAAGGGACAAAAGCACAATGCCTTCCAAGAAAGGCTAGGGCAAAATGGACTTGGGGAGCTTGTTAAAAATAGACTTCCTTGGCCCATCTTAGGTCAGCCGAGTCAGAGGATTACGAGTAGGGCTTGGGAAAGTGCTTTTTGGATCAGCTTGTAGACAGCTAAGTCCTGTGTAGTTTGAGGGCCTCTGGCTGGAGTGCCTTCCTCTGCTAGTCAGAGGAAGGAGGCAGTGTGGGGCGGGGAGGTGTTGAGTGGTGCTAGATTGAAGGCTGCCCTAAGGCACCATTCTTCTCTTGCTGGAATGAAGAACCTTGGCAGGTTTTAGAGTCTCCCAGCTTGTCTTAATTTTTTTTTTAATTTATCTTTAAGTGTGTGTAAGGTGGTGGTGCTGGTTTGTGCATGAGCGTCAGGACCTGTGGAGCCACACACACTGGATCCCGGAAGCCTGACATGGATGCTGGGAACCAAACTTGGCAGCATCTCCAAGAGCAGTACATGCTTTTACTCTGCTGAGCCATCTTTCCAGCCCCAAGCTCCCCCAAATCTTTTTTTTTTCTTCTTCTTCTAAGTCTCCTCTTTTTTTTTTTTTTCCCCAAGACAGGGTTTCTCTGTGTAGCCCTGGCTGTCCTGGAACTCACTCTGTAGATCAGGCTGACCTCAAACTCATAGAGATCCGCCTGCCTCTGCCTCCCGAGTGCTGGGATTAAAGGCGTGCACTCCCCAAAATCATTATCTTTGAGATGCTCAGCTGCAAGGGCAGAGAGAGCAGTTTCTACACAGGAAGTCCATGCTGTCAAGGATAATCTACGGAGAGTAGATGTGTTTGCAAAGTGCTGAATTGCACTGTTCTAAAGTGAAGAAATCTTGAAAAATCTTAACTGGAACTATAATAAAAGGTACAATTAGTTTGTCTTTGAGTTAGCAAATAGGTTATACTTCCAACAATAGTTATTATTGTTGAAATAATGTGTTAGGTAGTCCAGCTGGTCTCAAATGTCCTATGCAGCACAGTGACCTTGAACTTGTGACCCTGACTCCACTTCATGCTGGGATTATAGGCATACACAACTACAGCTGGATGATGTGTTGTTGGGGATCAAATTCAGGGCTTCATGAATTCTAGCAAACACTATCAACTGAGCTATATCCTTAGCCTACAACCACAGAATAATTCTTAATTTGAGGGCCTTTTTTTTTAAAAAAAAAATATGGAACGCTTCACGAATTTGCGTGTCATCCTTGCGAAGGGGCCATGCTAATCTTCTCTGTATCGTTCCAATTTTAGTATCTGTGCTGCCGAAGCGAGCACTTGTTTTGGTTTTTGAGACAGGGTCTCTCTATATAAACCTGACTGTCCTGGAACTCATGATGTAGTCCATGCTGGCCTTGAACTCAGAGATCCACCTGCCTTTGCCTCCTGAGTACTTGGATTAAAGGTATGGCCCTCAATAATTATTAAATATTTTTCTATCTTTGTAGAATGGTTCTTTACCTTTTGGTGCTGAGGAACGATACAGAGCTTTGCATGTACTCTACCACTGAACTACCTTCTCAGCCCTGTATCATTATTATTATTATTATTTTAAGATTTACTTATTTATTTATTTATTTACTTACTTTTTTTTTTTTTTACTTATTTATTTAATGTATATGAGTGCTCTATCCACTTTACATCAGAAGAGGGCATCAGATCCACTATAGATGGTTGTGAGCCACCATGTAGTTGCTGGGAATTGAACTCAGGACCTCTGGAAGAGCAGCCAGTGCTCTTAACCACTGAGCCATCTCTCCAGCCCCCGTATTCTACTTCTTAAATTCAACTGTGAATTTAGTACTGGTTGGGGCAGAGAGCAGAGTTTTTCAGACAAGTGTCCAAGCAAACTCAGGACAAGGAAGGCTATCTTTTTTTCTATGAGCTGAGGACTGAACCCCAGGCCTTCAGTATATGAGGCAAGTGCTCTACACTGAGCTTCACTCTGAGATCCCAGAGGAGACAGTTTTGCAAACACCTTCCTAACCTTTTGAGAGTCAAAACATTCTATTTTTTTCAGACAGGGTCTCACTGTGAAACTCTGTTTATCTCCTCCTCTGAAGTCCTGGAAGTAAAGACACACATCAAATCATTGTCATAAAGAACCTCAAGTGTTACCTGGTCTAACTCTCCTATTCAAAAGTACTAAGTATGCCTAACTTTGCTTAGCTTCTGAGCACTGATATGGTTGTGCACGTCCAGGGTAGTGTAGACAAAGACTGGTTGCAGTCTTGCTATTTCAAGGGTACTGTCACTGGTTAGTAGTTCTGCATAAGACTCTCCAACACTCGTCTCACTGACTATGAAAACTTGAAATATTTAGAATTATTCTCTGTGATAGCAATTTTTCTCTCTCTTTTTAAAAAATTTTTAAGATTGATTTATTTATTATGTGTACAGTGTTCTGTCTGCATGTATGCCTGCAGGCCAGAAGAGGGCACCAGATCTCATTACAGATGGTTGTGAGCCATCACGTGGTTGCTGGGAATTGAACTCAGGACCTCTGGAAGAGCAGCCAGTGCTCTTAACCACTGAGCCATCTCTCCAGCCCCTATTTGTTTTCTCTTTAAGGTTGTTGCAAGTCAGGCATTTAAAACATCCAACTGAAAGTATTAGGCCATTAAGGAACAAAGGAAGGTCCAGTAGAGAGAATGAAAGCTTGAGAAAGGAACATTTGGATCTACTGACTTTGGTTTCTCCTGCAACTTCCTAATAAGTAGAGATCTAGAACAATAAACACCAAGATACTTTGTCCCTGCAAAACTAACAAGGCAGGTGTGGACAAACAGGCGGCACTTCTCTAGAACTGACATTTCTCAGTCACCTTTAAAAAGCTCATCCAAGCTAGAGGGTGGCAGTGGCGCACACCTTTAATCCCAGCACTTGGGAGGCAGATGCAGGTGGATCTCTGAGTTCGAAGCCCTGCCGGGTCTACAGACTGAGTTCCAGGACACCCAGGGCTGCACAGAGAAAC
>CABHPH010151000.1:0-15027 GCA_902168325.1 Peromyscus nudipes | reverse complement strand
AGAGAGAGAGAGAGAGAGAGAGAGAGAGAGAGAGAGAGAAGAGAAGAGAAGAGAAGAGAAGAGAAGAGAAGAGAAGAGAAGAGAAGAGAAGAGAAGAGAAGAGAAGAGAAGAGAAGAGAAGGGGAGGAAAAAAAAGGAAAGAAAAGAAAGCACATCCAGAAATAGTCCTCATGCTGCCAAGGTTCCACCTGCCCTTCCCAACTGCCCCAGTAGCTACAAACAAAGGCCGTTTGGTCAGGTGTCATTTAATCAGTTGGTGTCTTTGGAAAATATCTGTGGCCAGAGCAGAAGCAGAGACACAGGACCCAGGGCTGGGTTTGGGGGGTGACAGGTAGAGGGAATCACCGGTGGCTAAAGAATCCTTGAGGGTGGTTATATTTAAATGGCTTCATCCTGCTTGGACCCCTAGAGAGACAAGAAAAGGAACAACAGTTAATAACGTGCCTTCTGGACTGATAAAATAAATCACAGCTCACTCACAAGAGAATGCCATGTAGCTGTCATGGGGGAAATGTCAGAACTGCATGGTTCAGGCACAGGGCACAGTGAGAAAATCAGATCACACTGGTTAAGGTGTGACACCATTTTTGTAAAAAGTGTCTCTACATGCTTGCAAATGTGTGAACCTGGAAGATCCCTTAAAGCAGCAAACATTTTGGGGGCAGGACATAAACATTCTCATTTTTTGGGTCACTGTCTATAAGTTTATCAACAAACACTATATTTCTATAATTGAAAAAGCGAAGAGAACATTAAAGCTGGAGACACAGGAGGCTCAAGGTTGCACAACAGTGTATGGCCAGGAAGCAACAGATGCAAAACCCGGAGGTCTGATACCAAAGCCTGTTTGCTCTGGGAAGGCTGAGTCATGGCCAAGCAGAGCAAGTCTATGTTCAACTTCTTCTACCCTGTGAAGATGTTAGCAGGAAAATGGGTCCTCAAAGGAAACTGCACACAAAGAGAAACATCTACAGAAGGGGCTTCTTCCTTCTCCATGTTTGTCTATGATTGACATCCAACGACAGCTACAGAAGGAGGCATCCTGGAACTTGGTCTAAGGGAGTAGGGATGTGTGCAGGATAGTTTTTTGTCAACTTACACACCTCAAGAGTCAAGCAGGAAGAAGCAAGTGGAGTGAGCAGGCTGGTAAGCAGCATTCCTCTATGGTCTCTGATTCAGCCCCTGATCTGCCTCCTCTTCAGAAGGACAACTGAAGTAAACCCCTTCCTCATGTTATCACAACAGAAAGTAACTAAGGCAATGTGTGAGTAGGGAGCAGGGAGTTTTTATTCTTCCCCGGGGACTGAAGGGTATTCAACTTTCTTTTCCTCGGTGGCTGAGGGCTTATCCAGCCTGTGTTGTCCTGGCACATAACGTTCTCCATCTCAGTTTGATCTTTCCATTAACACATGCAGTATGTGCTGCTCAGAGGGTAAGTACAGAGAGACCCTTATCTTATGGGTGGGAGCTGGACCTGAGATCTCAGCCTGGGATCATCCAGGCATTATAAGTCTCCAACTAGAGGGTTACACTTAGGCAGAGTGGCGAAGTCTCAGTCCAAGCCGAACCTCAGGTCTACCACTGCTCACACCAGCACCCTGCACTCGTAGTTGGCTGGATTTCGGGTCAAGAACCTTGCAGCCCCATCCATCAATTACATTGTCACCTCCCAGAGCACCGATCGAGCTCAACACCTCAGGAAATGAGTCTTCTGGGCACCGTTTCAGAGAAAATAGGCACAGGCTGTGTGGGGGCTCCCATCCTGCAAATGTGCTAGAGCAGGTGGAGGGGGAGAGCTGAGACTGCACACAGACCCACTGGAGGGAACAAGCCTCAGACTGGCATTTGGTGGTCAGCTGCTTCCTTGTAGCCACTCAGGGCTGGAGCTGGTTATTATCAAACACCATAACCAGGACAGCGGAGGTGCCAGACAGGAAGGAAGAGGCTGGACACCTTCCCAGATGTCAGAACTGACTATTCAAGAATAAGACTGAGAGCAAGGTGAGAACTCTCTTGTTTTATCTGTTCTGTAGCCAAGGTTGAACTCATGGCAATCCTCCTGCCTCCAGCTTCCAAGTGCTGAGATTTTGGGCATGAGCCATGACACCAAGCCTGACAGATTATAAAAAATTATAATCCAAACACCCTCACCTTCCTCACTCCCTTGAGGAAGAGAAGGGAGACCTGGGAGCAATCTCTAGAATTTTGAAAGAATAAAAATACACATTAGGGGACAAACAGGAAAGAAAATCCCAACACCTAAGAAAATGGAAAACTAGCCTGAGGTACTGCAAGCCCAGACACTCTACACAGCAAGCTGCCAGGACCTGCTAACACACTCTGCGCCCCTAACTTGGAGCAGGAATCATCTGAGTCACCCTGAGCTCTACAGAAGGTCTTACTCCCCCTCTCAGCCCTAGGTCCAGAGCTAGAACGGACTGCTCTGTTGGTGTGCTCACCTGCCTGCCTTCTGGAAGAGCTGTTCTGTTTTGTTTTCTCTGCTGCCTGGTTGCCCACTGTCTTGAGTCTCACTGAGGGAAGACACTCAAAGATGCCAGCAAACTCACTAGAGACTGTGAGGTGCACCACCTTAAGGGCTCACGGGGATGTCAAAAGTAAACAGGCCCTGCTGTTTCCCACAGAAAACACTCAAAAGTTCAGCCAAAGCTTTTAAGCGAAGCAATTTCCTTGGTTGGGTGGCCTTCTCCAGGGCGTGACCAAGAACAGGGGAGCCAGCTGCAGGGAAGTCTCAGGAAGGAGAAAACAACTTCTTCCTGGAAATAAGGCGGTGGATTTCTGCTATGAATGGAGGGAGACAGACGCCCTCTGTGCCAGGTCCTGTCCAATGAGACCTAGTCTTTGGGAGGGCTCTGATCCCGGTCCGTGTCCTCATGAGGAGTCTCGAGAGCCCAGCCCTCTACTCACCTAAAAAGCCGCAGGCACATCTTCTCCTGGGGGAACTCCTTGGGGCCCTCCACACTATCGTCATGGCTCTCGGTCTCCAGGTAGACATCCAGCAGCACACACAGCCTCTGCAGCTGGTTGGTCAGGAGCTGGTGGCTGGGCCGCGGGCCACAGAGCTCCTTAAAGCACACGTTGACCTCACTCTCCATAGCCTGTGGGGGTGGGAAGCCGGCACCTCAGCATTTCCTTCCACAGTGCGGCTGGGCACACTGGCCAGGCATTAACCTCACAGCTGAGCCTGAGGGCACCATAAGGGCTACAGTCGTCACCTGAGCACATGTGCGTGCAGGGGCAGGCGCGAGCACACGCACAGAGCTGTACACACAGAGCTGTGCCACAGCTTTGTCCAGAGACCCCTGAGTATCATGATTTCCCCTAAATGCCTACAACAAGGAACACAGGTCTGTAGAGGAAGAATCTTTAGTCCCAAGGCAGAAGGCATCAGGCTTAAAAACATGCTCTATGGCCATAAGGCTACCAAATCCCAGCAAGAAAGCTACGTCTTTCCCAGACCCTGTCCAGAACTATCCATTCACTTGTAAGTTACCCCACAAAATAAACCTCCCTTTTAACTACATGGAGTGGCCTTAATAATTTCACCAATACACATGTGGGTCTTACCCGGATATTGTCATCATTGCTGTTGGTTTTCTCCCCTTTCCAGTTTAGACAGAGTCGGAAAATGGGTGGGATGGAGGAGTAGCCAGGGTTCAATACGACAGCAGCCTGGAGTTTCGCTGGCAACAGGGGAAAGGGAGAAAATCAGTGATCACCCAGCTTCCCATGGTGGTCTCCAGTGTACCCAAAGCCAACACAATGTCTCCTGGTACCTTAAGTGCTGCCAAGTATACTGGTACTGACTGTTTTAGAACCAAAGTAGAGCCTCCAGGTTGCTGAGTGTGAGGCAGAGTAATTCTGTTCTCCAAAGATCTGCTCTACTCACTGCTATTTGTCAATGGCTTAAATCTGCTACCTCGAGAGACATCACTGTAGTTTTCAAAACTCTGTGTGTGTGGTTGTTTGCCTCCATGTATCTTTTTTTTTTTTTTTTTTTTTTTGGTTTTTTGAGACAGGGTTTCTCTGTGTAGCTTTGCGCCTTTCCTGGAGCTCACTTGGTAGTCCAGGCTGGCCTCCGTGTATCTTTGCACCAACATGTATACAGTGTCTTTGGAAGCCTGAAGAAGGCAATGCATCCTGGGACTGGAGTTATAGATAGTTGTGAGCTGCCATGTAGGTGCTAGAGACTGAATTCAGGTCCTCGGAATGAGCAGGCAATGCTCTTAACCACTGATCCATCTCTTCAGCCCCTTTCTTTTTTTTTCCTTTTCTTTCTTTCTTTTTTGTTTCTTCAAAGAATTTGTTGTTGTTGAGAGTCTCACATAGCTCAGGCTAGCCTCAAATTCAATATATAACCAAGAATGACTCTGAACTCCTGATCCTCCTGTTTCTGATTCCCAACCAGGACTAGAGGCAAATGTTCCCAGCTTCTCAAATCCAATTTATATATGAGGAAAGTGAGGCTCTGACAGAAACTTCTCTGCTCAAACAGCTACAAAAGCACAAGACTGAGTACAACCAGAACTTACACTGCCTGGTGTCAAATCTGCATTCATAGTCACTCAGCAAAGTATCTCCATGTATTAATTTCCCCTTGGTGATACCTTTGACTCTTGTTGTTAAGATTAACTTAGGTACTGCGTATGTGTTTGAGTGCAGGAGCATGCCACAGTGCGCAGTGGGCAGAGGACTGTTTCTCAGGAGCCGCCTCTCTCGTTCTACTTTGTTTTGAGGCAGGGGCTTTCCTTTCCACAGAGCTTCCAGAAGATTCTCCTATATCTGGGATTACAGATGCACCCCACTCCACTCAGCTTTTTTATGTAGGTTCCAGGAATCGAGTTCAAGTCATTAGGCTTTAACCCACTGAGCCCCTTTCCTGGCTCCCAGATGTCTTTTGATTGGTACTTCTGATTTGGCTTATACATATTACCCAAAAGTATTTATACTAGAAGTTGGTTCCCACATGCTGCTGCAAAGTCAAACCTGTAAGAAGTGGGCTCTAAAAAAAAAAAAAGAAGTAGGCTCTAGTAAGAGGTAGTTTTAGATGAGGAGGAATTGCCTTCTGAAAGGATTAAGGTACTTCTCCTGAGACTCTGGTTAGTGCTAAGAAGTTGTTACAGAACAATCATGGCTCCTAAATCTCTCTGGCTTCCTCTCACCATGTGATTTCTTCTACACCTTTGTATTTTTCACCTGCCATGAAGCTCTTTACCAGAATCATTAGGTCATCTGAATTTCCAGCCTTCAAATATTCACGTGAGCTACCCTAGGCATGGTGGCCCATTTGTCCCAGTACTCTGCAGGCTAAGAAAGAAGATCAGGAGTTCAAGCCAGCCTGAGCTGATCTCAAGAACAAAAATAAAACAGCGTGGTGGTGCAAACTTTTAATCCCAGCACTCCAGAGGTAGACGGATCTCTGTGAGTTCCAGACCAGCTAGAGCTATGGAGTGAGATTCTTCCTCAAGAAGACAAAACAGCCAGGCGGTGGTGGCGCACGCCTTTAATCCCAGCACTCGGGAGGCAGAGCCAGGCGGATCTCTGTGAGTTCGAGGCCAGCCTGGGCTACCAAGTGAGTTCCAGGAAAGGCGCAAAGCTACACAGAGAAACCCTGTCTCGAAAAACCAAAAAAAAAAAAAAAAAGATAAAACATACAAACAGGCCAGTGAGACAGATCAGTAGGTAGGGGTGGCTGCTCCTAAGCCTCATGACCCTAGTTTGATCCCCGGAACCCATAGGTTGAAGGAAAGAACTGACTCCTTCAAGTTATCCTCTGATAACTCTGTGGGTGTGTGTTGCTTAGACCTGAGTGCGCACACACATATGCTAAATAAATGTAATAAAAATTGTTAACAAACAAACTCACAAGAGTAAATAAGCTCTCCTTTACAGTTTCCAACTTCTGGAATTTACTTTTGTTTACTTATCTTATATCTCTTTTGTGGTACTGAGAATAAATCTAAGGCCTCAGGTATGCTAGGCAAGTGTTCTAACCCTTAACTATATCCCCAGGCCCAGGAATTTTACATCACTCAAAATATTGACTAATACAGGACCACAGGCAGCTTCCTCGGCTCAGTGGTCCCAGCTGTGAGGCTGGGGGTTGGGATGAGTGGGCAGTGCCAGGCTGCTGAGGCTGAGTAAGATAACAGCCTAACAGCCCAAGCATGGCATCTGCGTGGCCCCAGTAGAAGGCCCTGGCAAGGTCAGATGTCAGAAGAGGGGGGAGGTTGTTTTCCAATCTTTACAATCAGTGACAGCCCTGCCCTTCTGTGGGGGGCAGAAACGAGGCCTGCTGCTACAGGGAACTAAAACAGAAAACAAAACCAAGCTGAGGTGAGACCAAGCTTGAGATTCAGCCACCACCCCAGTGGTGAGAATTCAAAGGCATGACACATGTGTGGCTGTGTTGCAGAACAAGTCCTCACTGAAAGGGCAGTTCCCTGGTCACCAGTGTTTGTAAATCTCTAGGGAGGATTCTAGGACCCCAGACACGTGTGCTATTTCAGGGCTCCCCTTGACGGGAGCCGTGTGGTCAGCAGAGCCATAACCTACCTGTTCCCCTTTCAATAAGCGCCAGGTAGTAGAGATTGGTGTCCCCGGCCAGTCCTGCCTCTACCATGTCCTTAGTGAAATGCAGCTCCTAGAACAAGGACCAGAGTGAGCTGCGGCTCCTCTAAAGCCTCGGCCCTGATGGCAGAGGGTGGGGACAGGAGCTGAGGGGTGATATGGTCACAGGGGCTGCAGTTCTACATACCATGTAATCTTCATGTGCAATTATCACCCACTTTACCAGGCGAGAAACCACCTTGGCGGGGAAGAGGGACTGGCAATCACTGGTAACCGGCACAATGCCATGTTCTAAAAGAGATCAAGGCAGGAGGCATTACAGGCAGAAATCAGGTACCACAGCTGTGGCTTGCTCGAGGACTACGGTGGCCTTGACACTTGTCCAGCACACCTGGTTACTCAAGAAGTACTCGTTCATCCCATGCCAGGAATAGAGGCATTTCAACCTGACATCCACTTCATGCAGGGCTACGTGCCTGTGGGCAGACCCAGCACCTGCATTCATGGGTGCTTTATCCTTAATGCAGACAATGTCTAGCAAAACAAATCCCTGCAGCCATAAGTAGCATCAGTGCCCCTGCGACAGGGACTGTTAATTAGATCAAACAGCTGAGAGGGCTGTGCTTTCTCAGCTGACCTTGACAGGAAAACCGACCGCAGTGTTCTGTGTCAGCTCCCTGCTGGTGTTCCAAGAAACAAATAGCCGACACAGGGAACACTGTCCGGGTGACAACCACCCAACCTTGGTAATGTTGGCAACGCTGAGTAGGGAGCAAGGCCTGAGGGACAGGTGGTGTTGCCCTGGAGATCAGTGTCCACATGGAACCAGGGAACCAGCCTGGAGGTGGGGAAGAGGGGTCTTGTCTCCAGTTGGGTCCTGGAAACCCAATGTCTAGCTTGACAGTGACTCTAATACCCCAAAATCTGACTCCCTCCAAAACCTTACCCCTACCCTACCTTGTAAATACCCATCGAGTTTTTACTGAATGAACTGAAAGAAGCCATATGGCTACTACCTAGGTCAGTGGCTCATCATAACCACTGGGAGCTTAGGAGAAAATCTGAGCAGCTCAGCTGTACCCCTGGAAGCACTAGCACAATAGGTCTTAGGCAAAGGATAATAGGGTGACCCCTGCATAGCTACAATCAGTGTCCCTCCCCTCAGGCTATATGGGGTACCAGCATGAACTAGACTCTCATCAGATACCTGCCAAGTGCACAGACGAGTCTGTGTCGCATGGACCTACGACAAGCTGCCTTGATGACCTGTGAACTTGTGCCAATGGCTATGGTGTCCTCTGGGAGGGCTGGCACAGAACTAAGGACTCTGCAGGGAGCGCAGACCTCTACCTGAATGGGCCTGCAGCTCTCCCCATGGAACCTACCATCCACTGCTCAGGAAGGCCAGGACCATGGGTCTTTGACCTGTAATCAGGATTTACAAGTGTGAGGGAAAGGAGGTGGCTTTTATTCCTCCTATGTTGACTAGTGGCTGTCAAGCCCTAGCTCCTGCCCCAGCTTACCCAAAGATGCGAACTGTTTGTGGAGAGCCAGGCGGGACTGTACCCTGGTCTTCAGCAGTTTCATGGTGGTCTCCATGTGGCTGGCGCTCTGTGAGTGGTCAGCCACCACTGTGTGCTAATAGTGAATGACAATGAAGGATAACGTGAGCGTTCCCATTTCCTTCCTGCACAGACCTCTCCTGCGACCAGCCAGACTGCACAGCCATGTCCCAAGGTGGGTGCTGTTTGAGAATGGCAGTGTTTACCCACTATAACAGGTCACATACTAAGCCCTGGCAAGAACACAAGATACTGGGTTCCCTTGAGGCTGTGACCAGCTCCTGAGAAAAGGCAGGCTTCTGTGGTGTCTGGCCCCTGGGATTTTGCCCATTCTCATTTGTAGCAGCCTTGTACACAAGTCCAAGGGCAGCAAAAGCTGTAGTTGGGCTATATCTGGGGCAAGACCAAGTTATCTTTGGTTTATAAGGCGACCAAGCTCATAGGGAAAGCCAAGTTGTTTCAATGCTTAAAGACCAGGTAGGGTATTTTAGTGCCCAGAGGGGCTGGAGGTCAGATTACAGCCTCAAAGGAAGATGTTCTGCTGAATCAAAACCCTACAAGGCTATCAGAGGCCTTTTTGGAATCTGTCCAGCCCCTCAGCGAAGGAGGCAGGGTCAGAGTACACACCTGGGGCTGCTCTTTGGGGAAGTGGAGGCCACCCAGCTTCTGTACCCACAAGTAGGGGTGACCTAACTCAAGTACATAGTCTCTCAAAGTCAGGATGCTGCAGAAAAAAAGACAGAATAAAATAATATTATGAGTTGGGAACACAGCTCAGGAGCAGAGTCCTTACACAGGCCCTAGGCTCAACCCTAGTACTGCCTGGCCCCAGGACACAGTCCTCCTGTATACACTGGGGCATTCCCCAGTACCGCCAAAACAGGCCAATCTCAGTCCCACAAGCTGAATCTCCTTAACTGCATAAAATCTCTACCTGGCACTTCATCTCCAATATTCACTTCTTTTTGCCTTAGAACCTTTGCCTCATAAAGCAAATCTCAAAAGTGCAGTCACTGACCTCTTCACTGCTCTACTCACTCAGAAAATAGCTTTTAAAATCTTGACTATTCAAGAGAATTAAAATGCCATTCATTTTATTGCTGACACTGGTTTTTTGTTTGTCTGTTTTTATGATACTGGGGGTCTAACCTACCATACCACTACTGAACCACATCCCTAACTCTTGTGTCCCTATATTCCCTAAGTTTTCATCTTCCATGGCATCCCTTTGCCTTCTATGCACGAACAGGAAGATGTCCCCTCCAGCTCCAAGGTGCTCTGGCCCTAAAAGGTCTCCAGCTTGGCCTGAACTACCAGACACAGACACAGAATCAGGGAAGGCTGAAGCCCTGCTTACTCACCCAACTTTATCAAACTGATACTGATTGGCTGGGTTTGGAGTTTTCTTTCCATGATCTCCAGGATACAAACAGCTCAGGACCGAGTCGGGGGACAGCAAGTCTCTACAGAAGAAAAGACTGCAGTGAGAATGTCAGCCAACATGGTCCCTCAAGGTGGACCTGGGCATCTGGGAGTGGCAATGAACCACTCAGCTCTTAGGATGGCAACCACCACCTCTTTTGTTCTGTTTTTGGAAACAAGCTTTCTCTGTGTAGCCCTGGCTCTCCTGGAACTCACTCTGTAGCCCTGGCTGTCTTGGAACTCACTCTGTAGACCACGCTGTCCTGGAACTAAGAGCTCCGCCTGCTTCTGCTTCCCGTGCTGGGATTAAAGGCGTGTGCCATCACAGCTGGTTCTACTACCATCTGTCACTGACTGCTTCCTGTGCATCAAATCCTTTATGTGCTTCAAGCCAGTGGACTCTCACAACATTGTGAAGCACAGAGGATTATCATCCCATTTCTCAAGGTATAAATTCAAGGCTTTGAAAGGTAGGACATTGACGCTCATGATGCTAGTAAGTATAGAGGCCAAAGTTCACACTATCTGATCAGAAAGAACAGCATTTTTATTCTGTGTTCATGTGTACTGTGGCACACAGAAGACAATTTTCAGTAGTCAGTATTTTGAGATATTTGATTACACTATGTAAAGATATGTCACTGTGGCCGGGCGTTGGTGGCACACGCCTTTAATCCCAGCACTTGGGAGGCAGAGGCAGGCGGATCTCTGTGAGTTCAAGGCCAGCCTGGGCTACAGAGCAAGATCCAGGACAGGCACCAAAACAGAGATACCCTGTCTTGAAAAAACAAAAAACAAAAATAAAAAGATATGTCACTGTGATTGGCTTAATAAAAAGCTGAATGGCCAATAGCTAGGCAGGAAGAGGTTAGGTGGGACTTCTGGGGACAGAGAGGTCTAGGGGAAGAAGAAAGGCAGAGTCACCAGCCAGGCGCACAGGAAGCAGGATGGGTAGTACAAAGTAAAGTCACCGAGCCACGAAAAAGAACATAGATTAAAAGATATGGGTTAATTTAAGTTATAAGATATTTGATTACACTGTGTAAAAATATGCCATTGTGATTGGTTTAATAAAAAGCTAAATGGCCAATAGCTAGGCAGGAGGAACAGCAGGGACTTCTGGACAGAGAGAGCTCTGTGAAGAAGAAAGGCAGAGTCACCAGCCGGACACACAAAGAACAGACTGGCAGGAGGAGAGGTAATAGCCACGAGCCACGTGGTAGCACATAGATGAATAGAAATGGGTTAATTTATGAGCTAGTGAGACAAGCCTAAGCTATAGGCTGAGCTTTTATTAATAATAAGTCTCTGTGTCATTTTTTTGTGAGCTGGCAGCCCAAAGAAAAATCCATGTACAAGTCAGTTCTTGTCTTCTGTCTTATTGAGACAGGGTCTTTCCTGCTTCTGCCATGGTACAGAGTACACCAAGCAAGCTGGGCCGAGAGCTTCCAGCTGAGTTTCCTGCCCCAAACTCCCATCTCGCTGGGATAACAGTCATACCTGGCTTTTTACAGGAGTTCTAGGAATTGAACTCAGTTCTTCAGGCTTGCGTACCAAGAGATTTTACCAATAAGCCATCTTCCTGGCCCCTGAGAACAGGAGTCTTTAGTATTTTGTTTTGTTTTGCTGTTTTTAAATGATCTCTTTCAGAATATTACAGTGGGGCTGAGAAGGTGACTCAGTTGGTAAAGAGCTCCCTACTTAAGCATGGTAGCCTGAGTTCAATCCACATATCCAAGTTCAGTGAGACCTTGTTTTAAAAAGTAAGGTGGAAAGTGACTGAGGAAGACAGCTGATGTCAACCCTCTGCTCTCCACACATATGTGTCCTTGCACATATACAGACAGACACACACGGACACATGTTATCCGGTGGCCAGGGCACCACTTTGGAGGAGGAAAGCCACATGAAATTAGAAATAGAAATAGTGCCAGAAATAATTACAGCAAGAAGTTTACATGCACAATTAAGTTTATGTTTTGGGTTGGGCACTGAGCCCAAGTTCTTGAGTATACTAGAGAGGCACCAACTTGTGAGTAATTTCTCTATATAGTACATATGGAAAAACAATATACATTTGTAGGGCATGGTGTAGTAATTTAACAGATTAATTCAATGAGTAATGATCAGAGTGCTTAGCATTTCTACCTCCCTAATCTCATTCTTTTGAAGATAGGATCTTACTATGTATCCTAGCCTGGAACTCACTACACAGCCCAGGATCCCACTACTTTGAATTCAAGAATCAGCAGGATCTATATGAGTCGGACACCAGCCTGGTCTACACAGCAAGTTCCAGGCCTGCCAGGACAACACAGTGGCACCCCTCTCAAAAGGAGTGTCCTAGAACTGTTCAGTGAATGAAAGACCCAGCTGAGATGTGGAACTTAGGACCAAGCTCTGGACTCCCTCTGCTGGGAACATAGTCAATTGCAGCCAGCATGTCCCTAGGTAGCCCAGCACTACCCAGCAAAGGTTGCAAAAGCTATGTGCGGGATCTGGAGTCAGGAGACTCCTCCCATCTGGCAGAATGAAGAGGGATAGGCAGAGCTCTGCTCCACTGGGCACCAGGCCTGTGCCTTTCTGAGCCTCAGTGTTCTTTCTGCAGCTGAGAGCAGGGCCAGGCCAGGCAGGGCCAGGCCAGGCAGGGCAGTGATCCTCTAAGCGTAGGCTAGTTTACTCCCAGGTTCTTTCTGTCCTCTGCTCTTCCTACTCTGGACTGGAGAACAAGACTGCCGTGGTCAGGGGCTTCCTGGGGATGCTGCCGCTGCCTGTTTATACTCCTCCACTTACCACCTTTAAGGACAAACCTGGGGACTGAACTGAGCTGGGAAACAAAAATCCCGGCACCTTGGGACAGAGATGGGGAAAGAAGGGCCCAAATTTGTCAATGTGGTCGGGTCTCCCACATCTCACTCATGCATTTACATGCATTTGACCAGCTACAAAAGCCTGTGGCTCTGCCCTACACAGCAGATAAAACCGCTGTTATCACTTGTTTCATCTGCTGTGCACTAAGAGGGCTTCACAAACGTAAATCAGAGAGCACTTCTAAACCTCAGTGATGTGCCAGGGCTCCCATGCTGTGGGGACACGGTAACACAAGTCAGCGTGGCACAGGAGCCCCTCACAGTCAGAGAGAGGACTGGAGAACAGGGGCTCTCCCCACACCCCCATCCGCGGTGCCTTCCCTACCCTGCACTGATGGGGGTGATCAGCTCCACGGCGGTCATCACTTTGGCCTTCACTGTCATGATGTTGAGGTTCATGAGATAGTAGAAAGTCAGATGAAGCACACTGTTGTCTGGGGAGCAGGGAGGGAAGAGATCATTTATGAACCAGCACATCAGAGGCCAGGTGTGGTGGTAAGATACTTAATCCCAGCTTTTGGAAGACAGAGGCAAGAGGATCTCTAAGTTCCAGGCCACCTGGTCTATAGAGCAAGGTCTAGGACAGCCAGGACTACATAGTAAGGACCCTCCCCAACCCCTATCTCAAAAGGATAAAATAAAAACAAAAACATGCTGGGTGATGGTGGCACATGCCTTTAATCCCAGCACTCAGGAGGCAGAGGCAGGCGGATCTCTGTGAGTTTGAGGCCAGCCTGGTCTACAGAATGAGTTCCAGGACAGCTCCAAAACTACACAGAGAAACTCTGTCTCAAAAAACAACAAAAACAAACAAACAAACAAACAAAAACCACGACTCCATGTAAAATGAAAAATGGTCAGGGAGGCAGTTCAGAGGGTTGAGGCACTTGCCACCTGATGGTCTCAGCTTAACTCCTGAGACCCACATGGTGGAAAGAATCAATTCCCACATGTTTTTCTCTGACTTCTATGTGCCTGTTACAGTGGTATGTGCGTGCGCGCGCGCACGCGCACGCACACACACACACACACACACACACTAAATACATGGTAAAAAAAGGAGGAAAAGTAGAACTGGGAGATTGAAATATTACAAGCCAAGAGTCTCTAGCTTACTAGACCGTTTGCACCAACAACTTGGCCAAGCGACTATGGGAATTAAGGGCGTACAGTCAGACCTTTGCACTTCAGATCAATCAAGACGGACAGTGGGTGCCTTTTCAGCATCTCCTTGCGCTTGTCATCCAACTGAACCCCAAGTGTGGGTCGACGCCGTTTCTGGACAAAAGAAATACCCAAGCATGAGTTACATGCCTCCCAGAGCCTCAGCCACCCAGCTGCGGGGCTCCCGTCCCAGCAGACACTTCTTCAGTCTCCTTTGGCTTCCAGGACCATGCTCCGTGAAAACACCAGCATGGAAATGGCCTCACCGTAGTCTGCTCCTCTTCAGCGTCCGAGTCGCTCTCATCATCTGAAGCCACACAGAGAAGGAAGTGAGAAGTGGGATAACTGCACACGCTCCCTGATGACAAACCTCAACCACAGGGACTCAGGGGCCATCCGGACCGTCCTTTGTATGAGTTTCTTCAAATGAGAACTGAGTTAACTGGCTGCTCCTTACTTGGTATAGAAAACATAATGGGCCGGGCGGTGGTGGCGGAGGCCTTTAATCCCAGCACGCAGGAGGCAGAGCCAAGAGAGATCTCCGAGTTCGGGGCCAGCCTGGTCTACAGAGCGAGATCCAGGACAGGCACCAAAACTACACAGAGAAACCCTTGTTTGGGAAAAAAAAAAACAAAAAAAAAAAAAAGGAAAAAACAAAACATAATGGAAAGGAAGAGCAACTTATGAACCTACCAGTCTGGGTTTTTGTTATTGTTGTTTTGTGTGTGTGTGTGTGTGTGAACTTGCCCCCATATGGGCACACAAGGAGGCCAGAGGTTGTACTCAGAATGCACTCATCAATCATCTCTCCACCTTATTTTGTTTTCTTTTGAAACAGGGTCTATATAGCCCTAGATGTCCTGGAACTCACTTTGTAGACCAGGCTGGCCTCAAACTCACAGAGAACTGCCTGCCTCTGCCTCTGAGTGCAGGGATTAAAGACGTGTGCTGCCATGCCCACCTGTTCGTTTAGTTCTTTATTTTTGAGGCAGTCTTTTACTGCACTGGACATTCCAGCTAGACTGGCTGGCCAGCCAGCTCCTGGGAGCTGCTTTTCTTCACCCTCAGTATTGGAGTTAAAAGCATGCACTGCATAGCCCAGCTGTTTTGGATGTGGGTGCTGGGGATCAGAACTAGGTCTTCATGTTGGCAGCAAGCACTTTACCTGCTGAGCCATCTCCCCAGCCTCCAGTCCCGGTTCGTTTGTTTTTTTGAGATAGGGTTTCTCTCTGTAGCTTTGGTGCCTGTCCTGGATCTCTCTCTGTAGACCAGGCTGGCCTTGAACTTACAGAGATCCTCCTGGCTCTGCCTCCCAAGTGCTAGGATTAAACGTGTGTGCCACCACTGCCCAGCCCTGTTTTTCGAGTCTTTTAAATGTCATTTCTATGGCGCAAAGCCTTTTGTTGGTACGGTTGGTTGTA
>CABHPH010150999.1:35068-61102 GCA_902168325.1 Peromyscus nudipes | reverse complement strand
ACACACACACACACACACACACACACACACACACACACACACACACAACCGTGCAAGTGCCTCCTCTTTAGGAGAACCTCCAGAGTAAACAGTAGACCTCACACCCTGATAAATCATGGCCGTATGGACATGAATTCTTATTCTCAGCGTCTTGCTCAACAGATAGCCACAGCCACTCTTGCACCTGCCTGGATTTGCACCAGCATTCAGTTGCTGCAAAGGGGTTGTAAAATGAAGATTAAGTCCAAGGGACCAGCATTTATGGCAATAATGAATGCATTTCCTTTTCTTTCTTACAGGGTTTTGGAAATTTGCCCATTTGTATGGCAAAGACCCACCTTTCTCTATCTCACGAACCTGATAAAAAGGGGGTGCCGAGGGATTTCATTCTGCCTATCAGTGATGTCCGGGCCAGCATTGGTGCTGGGTTCATATACCCTTTGGTGGGAACGGTGAGTACCAGGCATCAAAGCCTTTCCTCATTCCGTGTGGCTGTCATGTCTTAATCACGCTCTGCCAGCTCTCCAAATCCTACACTGGGGAGGAATTGACAATATCTGCTGTTTTTCTGAGTGCTCTTCCACCAATAACCGGGTGAAATCACACCTCTGCCGTTGCAAGCCAGGCTGTTCTATTTTCAGATCCTGTGTTCAGGATCCATAGAGGCATGAAGTGATTTTCCTTCAGGGACAGAAGCCACTGGGCTGTTTGAGCAGCAGTGTGGCCTAGAGCCTGACTTAACAAACTTTTTCACATTGTTTGCGACTCAAACTTATCATGTTGTGCCTCTATGGGGAAATTGGCGCTGGCTGCTCGCGCTAGCCAGGACCCTAACGGTTACCTCTGAGCTGGGGGGATCAGTGTCACACCCCTTTGCTCCTTCCTGAGCACATCTGATAGGACCTGGCTAAGAAAATGAATAAGTCACCTGCGTTCCCATTTAAAACGTCATCATGATGGGACCGTCACTCAGAATGGTCGTTGTTAGTTCCGTTTGTCTGTTGGAGAAGGGGGTTGGAGGTGAGCAGAGAAATAAATGGGCTTTATCCCAGTCACCAGGCTAGCTTCTCTCCATAGGCTTTTGTGGCCTAAATTTGACTTGTGATGGGAGATTAGGTTTAGAATTCTAAAACTACAGCTGATTGAGCTGGGCATGGCGGCACACACCTCTAATCACAGCACTCGGGAGGCAAAGGCAGGCGGATCTCTGTGAATTCGAGGCCAGCCTGATCTACAGAGCAAAGGCTCCCCACAAAAGACAAAAAAAAATACCTCTTAGCATCACTATTACTGCAGTTGTTATCAACTGACCTGAATCCCAATTTTAAAAGTCATAATAATTTTTATATTAAGGCTCTATAATGCAAACAAGGAGTGAAATGACAAAGAATTCTTTCCCCGATATTTAACCATTTAATTTGATGTTGGGCAGAATTTTCTGAGCACAATTTTTTTAATTCCTTATGCACTTGAGGTACAGAGATTCTGAAAAAAAGCAAGTGTGAGCAACAGAGGAATGGCCAACATGGAAGCGGCTAGAATATGCTGCCTTGTGCTAGCATAGAAGTGTAGCCGAGGACGCACGAGCTGGGAGGGGAATGGAGCTACCACAGAATGGGAGGGGAAGAGGAGATGGAAGAGTTCTTCCTAAAGGATGTGACCTCAGGATTGAAGACACAGAGAATGTCACTTCAAAGGCACAAAAGAACATGGTGTCCCTACCCAGGTAGTTTAGTGTGACTGGAGATGTCAGGTAGTACAGGGCCTCGGTGGTCATCTGGAATGTGATCTCTAGGGGTTTGTCTTTCACTCGGTCTGTCCTAGAGCGCCACTGAAGGGTGGGGTTGTCTTAGAATGCGCTTTTTAGAAAACAGCTGCAGCCAGCACCTTGCGGAGAGAGTTTAAGGGAAGAAGAACCAGCCCTGAGGATGCGTGAGGTCAGCTGACACCAGATTCAGCTTTGCAGCTGCAGAAACCTGTGAATGGAGGAAGCAAACCCAAGCCATGGTGTAAGGATGGCTCCCTGCAGCGGGAGACGGTGACAGGGCTGGTTTTCCTGCCCTTCTCTTTGCCTTAACAAAAGCGAGTGAAGGGAGGAAGGATGGGAACCATCCTCATTATTTGGGCTCATGGATTAACAAGGAACGCGCACAGTTCATCATGGAGGAAAGACAGCTGATCACAGAGAAGTGGGGCTGGTGAGTCCTGCCTCTAGTGACTCTCTTCGTCCAGTGAGGCTTCACCGCCTACAACCTTTCCAACAGGGAAGCTAATGTTCAAACACATGAACCTCCGAGAGACAGTTCACATTCAAGCATTTTAGCTGGGCGGCTTTGAGTAGTCCCATTATTGTTAAGTAAGGAGTAAGTGGCGCACGCCTTTAATCCCAGTATTGGGGAGACAGAGGCAGACAGATCTCTAAGAGTTCGAGGCCAGTCTAGTCTACGTAGTGAGTTCCAGATCTACCTAGTGAGACCTTGTCTTTATGACAGAGGGAAAGTTGGGGAGGGAGGAGGGAGAGAGGGAGAGAGGGAGAGACAGGGGAGAGGGAGAGAGAGAGAGAGCAACCAGGAGCCCAGGAAAGGGGTAGATTCACAGGGACAGGTATCGGATCGTTTTGAAGGGTTGTCAGGACATAGGAAGTAAAACTGTACCCCACTTAGAAACATAGAAGCAGCCAAGGAGATGG
The DNA here is from genome assembly GCA_902168325.1 of Peromyscus nudipes. Lineage (NCBI taxonomy): Eukaryota > Metazoa > Chordata > Mammalia > Rodentia > Cricetidae > Peromyscus > Peromyscus nudipes. Next base: position 58,413 of record CABHPH010150999.1, on the reverse strand, counting down.
TTCTGTGGGCCAATCTTCTCACTCCCCTCCACCTCCATGGCCAGACTAAGACCAAAGCTGTTTTGGAAAATCAGAGAGTACTCTTTTGCTCCCAGCCTGTTCCCCGGCCTGGCCCTTTGACTTCTGACTACTTAATAAATGAATGCGTGGAATAGCCCTGGAGCAGTGGCAGCTCACAGGGTTTCCTGGAGGGAGCCATCTGTGCCCTTATCTCACCTCACAGGGCTCAGAAGTTCCTCCGGTGGCCACTCTCAGGGACAGAGGGAGTGTCCAGTGTGTGCGCTCTGGCTCAATCCTGAAACAATCAGGCCTGAGGAATCGGGAAGGAAGTGGAGCCTGAGTAAAGGGGGTCCTGGAAGCAGGACACTGTCACTTGGAGGCAACGAGAGGGCTGCTTTCCATGACCGCACAGGAAGCTGTATGCAAACGGGGCAAATGCCCCCGAGGAGGCCAGGATCTCCTAATAAGGCTGGAATTTACTTTCTCTGACCCCACTGTGGGCCCTACCACAGGCTGCCGGAATGCTTCTATCATTCATCACCCCTTGGAGAGACAGTGTGGTCACTTCCTGGTGGGGTGACTAAGGGGAAGGAATGGAACACAGGAGTGGGGGTGGGGTGAGGACTGGCTCCTGCAGGTGGGAAAATTCTAGCAGAGTGAATCAATGTTATGCTTAGTCATTCCACATGCCGTTGTTATCAGGCATCTGAGATGCAAGACTGTTTCCCCACCCCAACCCTACCCACGCCCCCTCCAGGCCTCACAATCAGAAAGGTTCTCCGTTCCTCAGTAGCATTTATTTACGCATTCATTCACTTATTCAGCAAATCATTGATAAGTACCTCCAGCGTGCATGGCCATGAACTTCATGGAGAGGAACCAGACCCCAGACCTCCCCTCTGGGCCTCTGGTGCATAGACTCTCCTAAATCAAGCCAACATGGACAGAGTGCTGTGGGCTTTGGAGCAAAGGTCCCCTCTTGGGATGTCCTGAAGGGAGGCAGACAGCCCTTCACACCTTTGCTACTGCGTACTGATGCTTGGAAGCAAAGAATCCCTGCACAAACCAGTCCAGCCTTGAATAATACTGTGGTCAGCCTGGCTGGTGTGGAGAAATGCTAGAGGGTGTTTACTTTGTCCCTTCCATATTTCAGCTGCTAAATACTTACCTATACTTCCCTTTTTTACCTAGCTGTCCCGTGTATTTCTATGGCGGAACTGTCACATCACATTCTGTTCAGTCATTGCTTTCATTAACATAGTCAGTTGGTGACAGTCAATGCATGACCCAATGTAGAAGCTTCTGTAGCCCATTCCACCTCCCCAGACTTTTCCACGGAACCCTCCTCGGCTCTCGAGCACCAGTAGACTTTGCTGTGGTGGTTTCCATACGTGTTAAGGTAGCTGATTAATTCTTTCTCTAGTAACTTCCATTGTTTCTATGTAAGAATGCATCCTGGACTGGCAAGATGGCTCAGTGGATAAAAAAAGCTTGTTGCCAAGGCTTGAGTTCAAATCCCAGGGACCCGTAGGGTAGGAGAGAACCTACTCCTAGAAGTTGTCCTCAGAGACCCACACATGTGTGCACACACCCATACACAAAATTAATTAATATAAAAGAATTTAAAGAGCACATTCTTATGTGGTTTTGTTCCTTTGGGATGACGTCATGCATACGTATTCTTGCCAATGTATTATTGAAAATTACAAGATAATATAAGATTGTCAACCAGTACAGCTCCACCACTCAGTACTTCTTTCTCTAAGAAATAATTTGCCAGACTGGAGAAATGGCTCAGCAGTTAAGAACACTGGCTGTTGTTCCAGAAGACCCGGGTTCAATTCTCAGCACCCACGTGGCAGCTCATAACTGTCTGTAACTCTAGTTCCAGGGGATCTAATATCTTCACACCAATGCACATAAAATAAAGTTAAATTAATTATTTTTTTTAAAAAAAGAAATAATTTGCCAAATGCATGCTTTTGTGGTGGGGAGGAAGAGAAGATTCTGTATTATGATTTCCCCAGACTTGTGTCTTATAAACTACTCTTCCTCAGAGCTAATGGTTTATAACAGCCAATAAACCCAATAGCCTATACAACTTCTCAGAAAATAATCTCATGTCAAAGAAAAGAATTAACAATGTTCTTTGTCCTATCACATGGCTGGGTACAGTCTTTCATTTTTAACTTAAAAAGCCTGTTTAATCACCTGGCATGAAAATATTACTATGTAAGCCACATGTGTGAAGTAATGTTGGAAAATAAATTCCTTATAGGAAGGACCGGAAAGTCAACACCAAACCCTTAGCATGAGGCAGCATCTATCACTTTTATAACATAAAAAAATGCAATAAATGGGGAAATGATAAACCATAAGCACTTAGAACAATATTTAACTTGGGCCAGACACTTTCAGGAGAGTCAGAGCTCATCCCAGCGTGTGGGATCTGACCCCGTGTCTCTAGCTTGCCTGTTTGGGCTGCTGGGTGGTGTTCTGCAGGTATCCTGCTGTGTTTGAGCAAGGGGAACAAGGTAGGGTGGCTGTAAGAGACGCATGCTCTGAGGGTGGTGTGTCTGGATCCGTCCAGTGTTCGTTCAAAAGAGATATAAGAGGTTTCTCCCTGTTAATTAGTCCTGCCCCCACCCCACATTCTGTATCGGGGTAGAGAAGGGGTGAAGGAGTCCTTTCTTCTCAAAGAACTTTCCTAAGCGGAGACACATTTTCATAACAGCATGGAGAGGTATCCAACCAAGCTTGAATTCTTAGCAGATGTCCATTTGAAGTTAGCTTTCTCTATGATTGTTTTCCTTGATATCATAGCATTGAGGCTGTGAGCAAAAGGTTCTGAAAGAATCACAGTGTGAGTTCTTCCTTAGGGGGTTAGGGAGGCTTTGCCGAGTGGGGGTTAATAGGGCTCACTACATGGCCTAGGCTAGCCTTGAACTCACCATTCTTCTGCCTTGGCCTCCTAAATGCTGGAATGGTACGCGTGAGTTACTGTGCCCAGATTAAACCACTGTGGGGTTTAATTTGATGCCATGTGGGCTGCTTTTCGTTGACAGTCTTGACTGGAATCTTGGGCTTAAACAATCTTACAGCTCATCTAGGAAAGTTTAGGTCTCCTGGTGGTATTTCTGTGGGAGTCAGCACCATATAGGGCATTTCTAAGGGCCAGGGTAGCTACTGAACTATAAAGAAATATAAATACACCAGGGTCTGTCTCCCAGATTCGTGAGGAAGATGTACACTGTGTCAGGGAGAGCGAGCGAGCGTGACACCCGTTCTGACATTGTGGCTGTCCGTGTGGTTCCTTCCCGCTTTTTCTCCTAGTCCATTCCCTTTGGGCCCCGTGCCCTGTCAAAGGAGAAGGTGAAAAGAGGATTCTGCATGCATGCACACACCTTTATTATTTTATTTTATTTTATTTTATTTTATTTTTTTATTTTCCTTGTAGAAAGGGACTAGACGATTGGCTATGGCTTTTATCTCCGCTCTAAGTGCAGTGATTTGGGCTCATCTCTCCCAGGTGCACCCTGACGTCATTGCCTCAGCCAGCCTCCAGAAAGCAGGAAGCTGCTGGAGCCAGTGGGGAGGAATCAGTGATGTCATGCCCGACTGATGCTGGGTGGAGAGTACAGGGGGTGGGGTGGGGGGGTGAAAACAGCAAGCTGGGGCCCCACCCTCCAGAGACATTGCCGGTTTGTTCTTTCTCACGTTCAGTTGAACTCACTTGGTTTTCCCTCCTGGTTCTCTAAGTATGTACTGAATGTGGAGCTGCCTGCTGGGTCTGATTCAGGTCAGCGATGATTCCTTTCAGCTTGCTGGGGTGCGTTTCCCCCTCCCCCCTCTGAATGCACGGTTAGCTAAGCACTTTCTAAACTCCACTGGGTGTTGAAGGTGAATCCATTCAGACCTTGTAGGTTTTATTCAGAGGTATGGCTTAGGGCATTTTCCAGAGATTTGCATCCATTTACACAGTGAGAAAATTAAACACTCCCGAGCTGCGCTTTAAGTGAGACATACAAGCAGTCACCAAGTGAAGAGTTCACTGAGCAGAACTCTACCAACCCAGGTTGTCCATTGGGAGCTCAGGGCAATGTGCTTCCTACAAAATCACCTGCTCCCCTACTCTCCTGCCTCATAGATGAATGGAGAAACTTCCAGCCTGTTTCACAAAAGTCCCAGCAAAAACACCTTCCTCACTCTAGTGACCCTGGCTTGACCCCTGTGACCGCTAACCCCGGGCTGAGTTCTTGGCGGCTCCCTCCTCTTCCCTACCCTGTGTGATTTCCCTTCCCCTGTCTTCCCTATCTCCACATCAGAATTTCCTGCTTTCCCTCAAACATGGCCCATGCATCAGCTGCTTCCTCTTGACGTGGTGTCCTGGCTGGGTGTTCTCCGCCCGCTTGGCAGCACACCCTCTTCCAGGGAAGTCACACGTGTGTCTGGCCAGAAGCAAAGGAGACCTTCCTGTACTTTCAGCATCATGTGTCCAAGAGGAAGGTGACTGGTGTCCTCAGTTTCCCAAAGCTATTGACTGACAAGAGGAGAAAGCTTTGTGACTCATGGCGATGGTGTCTTTCTGCTCTCAAAGGTCATCTAGGTCCCATCGTTTGTTTCTTCGATTCTTTTCCTCCCTAACTGGAAGCCAAATTCCACTTTGCCTAGATGCAAAGTTACTTTACGAAAGCAGCCCCACCAGGGAGGTTAATGCTGGTAGAAATGTCCCCCTTGTTAGCTGTGCATGGTGGCACATTCCAGCACTTGTGGGGTGGGGGTGGGGGGACAATAGGATCAGGAGTTCAAGCCAACCTGGACCAGGTGAGAAAGAAAGAGAGGGTAAGGAAGACGGGAGAAGGGAAGTGATTCTTGCCGCTAAGTTGCGATGTCATCCTTCTGTGCTGGATGGAATCCAGGGCCTTGCGCATGCTCGCCCAGCTTTCTACCACTGAACTACAATCCCAGACCAGAGTTGACCATCGTTCAGTTCCTTTCTGCCTATGTAGCTCTTAGACTAAAATCAGGGGACCAATCTATTGTTTTCTCTGGTGACTGATGCAATTTGACCCCCCCCCACACACACACTTCCATGTATAGCCTCCTTGTTTTCTTTCCCCAAGGTTTTGGTTTGGATTCCTAGCATAGGAATGTTAGCAAAAATACATCCTAGTTCATGAGGGCTTCTGAAAGACGCCCATCAAGTCATCTTACGTTTCCAGAATTTGTCATAATCTGTGCCTCTTTATCATATCCGTTACACTTCCGTACCCACAAGCTTTGCCAAGAAGCATATAATCTAAAGCAGGGAGGCAATTTGTGCAAATGAAATCAAATTAAAACCAAAATGCCAATGTTGCAAAAAAATAATAGCAGGCCACCCTCAGAGTCTGTTTAAGGGCTTAGCAGGAAGAGTGAGTGAAAAGAAAAGAAAAACTTTTAAGGAAAACATCATTCTTTAAAATTGGAGTTGCAGCGTGTGGAGAAATGTAACTGGTAGATTCTGGAAGTCACGACAGTTTACAAGCTCAACTGAGTATGTGTCTATTAAGTTATCCAGCCATGAATATTAGGTTGAATGGAAATGTGATGAATTGCTCTTGAGAGAATCGGTATCGCTGTCTTCTCTGAGTGTCGCTGAAAATGCAGAGCATTTCATTTGGTCTGGCTCGACTCAGTGTTAGAAAATCAAGAAACAAGTATAGATAGGTTTGGGAAAATATTTATGTCAGTTGAAATGATCAGTGAAGGTATTTTTTTTTCAGACCTATAGAAGACACAGAATAAATTTGTAACCTCCTTACTAGCCCCTTGTAAGAATTTACAAGACATCTACATTAAGCATGTCCCATTTGTAGTGAAGGTACTAGAAGGCTGAGAGTATAAGATGCTGAACCCATCATGAATATCAGTCTCCAATTGAGACTGGACACTCTATCCCCAAGAATCAGTTGTGGGGAGAATGGTACCCATGGCTATTTGTACCTTCCAGGAGTCATCTTCCATTTTCCAAATGTATCTGTTTCTCCCCTAAATACAAAGGTGCTGAGCTCCCCAAGCCTTTCCCAGGATGGTGTAGGGAGTGGGGGGGGGCGTGCCATGAGAATATACTTGCTCTCTTCTGAACATTCCGTTTCTCCATGAAATACATGTCATTCATGCCCCCAGCTCCACCCAGCTAAAGCATGTCCCAAGTACTTCCTTTGGGTGGCCTCTTAGTCTACTAGGTCACCTTACCTAGCATCTCCTGTTCATTCAAGCCCTGTTCTCTCAAGTAAAACTCACGCTTTCCGCTCTGTACACCTTCCTGCAATTGGACACTCCATGTAGAACAGTAACTTGGCAGCCAGCTGAGTACCTAGTTCTTCACAGAGGAACAGGGGGCCTTTAGGAGCCTTCTGCCATGATGAACTCACCAGCACCACAGTCTTGGGCTCAGAACAGTCTAGAACAGTCTTTTTAAGGTGTATTACAGGCTCGGGGGCTCACAAACCCTTTCTGCACTCTAGACTTTGGAATCAGTGTCCTGGTAGTCCTCATCCAACTAAGTGTTGACCATAAAACAAGGTCCAAATACATCGGCCTTACTGATAAGCTCCAGATGTGGATTTACATACCAAATATCCCAGCATAGAGGAAGAAACAATGAAGTATGCCATCCACCTGTTTCCAAATAAGCTCTGAAAACCAGCTATAAGAATGTTCGTGACCAGTTCAAAACCACAGGCCGCCAAGTATAACTCAATCTTTTAACTCCGTTTTGACATGATCTACCTATAGGTGGCGTTAGATGCCATAGGTTGAGGCTCAGTCACACAAGACTGGGCTACCCATCCTTCTGAATAACTGGCTGACTAAAAACTATGGTCCCTACTACCCTCTTCTTGGCCTCACTTAATCTGCTGGAATGATTCAGAACTAAGGGCCATGCATGACTGCTTTGTTCTGGTTGCTGTGAAAGAGATAAATCAGGTGCCATCTGGAAGGGCCCCAGCTGCTGGAGCCTCTGTCCCCATGGTATTCAGTTCACCATGCTCAAGGTCTTGTGAGTTTATTCTAGAGCTTTTGTAGAGATCAATCCCCACCCCACCTTTCCTGGAGATTGATGGGTGGATGTGACTGAAGGTTCCGATCCTTGTTCTCCTCCTTTCTAGTGCTGACCTCTGCCCCAGCCTCACATTCCTCTCATTTCTAAAAGTTACCCAAGTGGACTCACGTCTGCCCACCATTCAGAAAGTCAATGTCTGATAGAACAATTGTAGGTAAAGAGAAAGTTGGAGGAGACGGGGGCCCTTTGACCCCAATCTGCCTCCTCTCTGATAGGGTTTAGAAATATTTACAACATTAAGAATCTGAGTGTGGCCAGGCGGTAGTGGCGCATGCCTTTAATCCCAGCACTTGGGAGGCAGAGGTGGGCGATCTCTGAGTTCGAGGCTAGGCTAGTCTACAGAGTGAATTTCAGGACAACCAGTGCTATACAGAGACACTGTCTCAAAAAAAAAAATCAGAGCACGCTGCATCAGCATGGAGTAAACAGTCATCTGCACTCACACTCAGCTCTGAATAGCACATTAGTTTGTGCTCCTGAAGAAGTTTGCTCTTTGGCAGCAAAAAGTTGCCCATTGGGCCTTTTTTACCAAACCACTAAAGGGGAGATGTGGTTTCAGCCAGTATGAGTTTGACAAGGCTTCCTGAAAACGTTTAATTTAAAACAATCATTAACAAGGTGAGTGTACATCAGGACTCTTAGAAAGTGCTCTTTGGTATTTGAGTTTTAATTAGAAAGAGAGGCTATCTTGGGCCTCTTACAAAAGGAAAGAATTGTGAATTTTGTTATGGAGAGTTGGTCCCAGAGCATTTGATTTTCCTTGTGACCAGGCCCTTCCTCTGGTTTCCCTACAAGCCCCAACATAGTTACCTCATTAACATGAACGCAGGTGTTGACCGAAGAACCTCATTATGAACATTATAAATAATGAAAAATGCTCCTGTCACACTGGAAATTCCATGGGTTTTAGGAGCCCTCTTGAACAGAACTGAGGATAGCCACCAGTGTGCATAAGCTTTCACATAACCATGGGTGGGAAATACTCAGGGTTTTCTCCTGTGTGTTTATTTAGTATCTATGCTGAACGTGCACAGACGTTTGCTCTTGTCCTTCCCTACACAGTACAGAATGACAGCGTCTAGACAGCTTTTCCACAGCTTCACATATTATAAGTAATTTAGAAATGAGTGAGGTGTGGGGGAAGATCATCTGTGTCATCTGTAAACACAACAGCATTTTTTGGATGGGACTTAAGCATCTGTGCATTTTGGTATAGGGACACTACACATGAGGTTCCTGGAACCAGTCCTTTGCAGATACCGCGGGATGTCTATAATTCATACTGTACCTCACCCATCAAAATAGAACTCTGAGCATTATAGCTTTTTGTATATATTTTGTGGCAATGTATTGCATTTGTTATTTCAGACTTTTTCACTATCGTTGTAGTCTTCTGTGGTGGGTGTGTGTGTGTGTGGGTGTGTGTGTGTGTGGGTGTGTGTGTGTGTAGTGTGTATGCATGTGAGTATGCAGGTGCACATGCTTAGACCAGAACAGCACATCAGTGGGGGCTCTTTCTTATCTCTCTCCACCTTTCTTCCTTGAGATAGGTTCTCTCACTGGCCGGGAAGCTGTTTCTGGTGAAGTTGACTGGCCAGCAAACTCTCAGACCTACCCATCTCTCACACACATGACCAATGCCAGGGTTCCAGGCACGGCAGCCATGTCTGGCTTTTTACAGGTGTGCTGGGGATTCTAACTCAGAACCACTGATTGACTATAGATCACAAGCTTCTGAAGCTGTCTCAAACTATGATTAACACCAATGAGTAGAGTTGTCCATCAAAAGGAAATCTCTTCTGCTCTGAGGCCCTTCTAGCTTGTCTTCCGTGTACAGAAATTTTGATATACTGTAATTCTCCGTTCTCAGCTAACTTGCTATGTATGACACAGGCTATTTTATTGTGAGGCCACTGGGAACCACTAACCTGGTTTCTCGTCACCTCTACTTTCTGCCTGTTTTCTGGTTATACAAATTCCATGGCTGATGAGAGAACATCAAAGCTATAAAGTCAAAATGAGAGGTGAGAACATTTCTTCTGTGCCCGTGTTTGCAAGAGAAGTGCACATTTCTTCCACATTGCTTATCTCGAGAGACAAGTTTTACCAGGCATGGTGGCATGTGCCCGTCATCCCAGCATAAGGGAGGCTAAGGCAGGAGGGTCTCAAGGCCAACCTGATGTCCATAGTGAGACTCCCATCTCAAAAAAGGGGGGCAAGCTCTAGTTTCAGCTTGATTTATAGTACATGTCCTGCCAGGACTCATCCACTTCCATCTTCTGCATTGGTCCGGGCAGCTCCCAAGCCCATGACGTCATTGGTATTCTCTCCCAAATAAAAGTCATCACACTGGTAGCTGTAAGTACTTACTATTTAGTGTTATCTCATCATATCATCATAACTATATTTTTTTTCCCCAAACAAAGTTGTTTGACAGCTGGAGTTTGTTTTAATTTTGATGTTTGTCATAAGGAGTGGAGTACACTTCTGTTTGATAGTGGAAACATTTTTAAAGGAAGAAAGAAGAGAAACTGCATCCCACCCAACCAAGGGGATCCCTTTTGGTTTCTATAGACCAATAGGATCCCTTTCAGCTTCTATAGAACGTCCTGGTTTTCTCTTGAGGTATAAGCAGGAAGCTTGTGTCTTTAAGGTCGGAAGGGTTTCAAGAGAAAAATCCATTACTAGGACTCTGTTGCTAGAAAAAGAAGAGACAGTTGGTTCTGTGCAGGATAATAAAAGTAACTTTACCGCTCGGAACTTCAGGCAGAATTCTTCCTTTACTTAGGCAGTAAGTAGTTAATGGTGCATCACAACCACGGTGGAGGATGTCTACAGTGCTTTTTGTAAAATATGCCCATAAATCCTCCCGCAGAACTTCTGAGATCACAGACCCAAGCTGAAGACAGTGATGGAGTAGTGGTACAGTTCATGTGAAGTGCAAGTCCACTGCAGCGAGCTGCGACAGACAGCCCCACCCCCACCCCCATCACCAATATGCAGCCTAGGCTCCCCATACTGTCTCTCTCGGAGCAAAGAATCTGCCTGCTACAGTTCAAGGAATCCTAAGGTCTCCCGTTGGGGTTTTCTTTCTTCTTTCTGTATCTTTATTTATTATTAGTGTGTGTTGGTGGTGGGTGGGGTACACATTACCATAGCACACATTGCCCCAGCACACATGTAGAAGTCAGAGGACAACGTTAAGGAGCCAGTTCTCTCCTTCTGCCTTGGGTTCTGGGGACTGAATTAAGGTCATCAGGCTTGTGAAGAAGCACCGAGCCATCCTGCCAGCTTGTACGTATCTTTATTGAGCCCCTGGGTTGATATATTTCTGGCTCCAAAAGAACCTTTGTCCATAAATATAACTTTTTTAGATAGTTTCTATTCAGAATGATTGTCTTGAAGTATATGCTATGATTCCATATCTAAACTGTGTTACAACTTAGAAAACTAGCTAGTGTGTAAGGAGCTAGGAATGAGATTTCATGGCATATACTCTCAACAATATAAGAATGCATAAAAATGGCCAGGTGTGGTGGTGCACACCTGTAATCCCAGCACTCAGAGGCAGCGACTAGCCTGGTCTACATAGCAAATTCCATGCTAGCCAGAGCTACACGTTGAGACTGTCTTTAATTTAATAATAATAATAATAAGGTAATGAATGCGTAGAAGCATAGCTCAGTGGTAGAACATTTGCCTTTCTGGACATCCAGGAAAAAAGGCATAGGAAAGGAAAGAAATGGAGGGATACTTAAATCAACTATAATAAATCAACAATATAGTCAGAGCTAGCGTTTATTGAGCAATCGCAAGTGTGGGCAATGCTCAGAGCAGTCTGTGTATGTTGACTCTTTTTCTGTTCCCAACATCTTTGCAGAGAAGTCACATCTCCATCCCTGTTCTGAAAGCAGCCATAGACGGGAAGTAGCAGGACAGGATCTATCCTCTACTTCGCTTCTTTAAAAAAAAGTGTTCCCATTTTTTACTCTGGGCATATGGTCCTCTTTCCTGTGAGTTAGTAGAATTAAACTTTGCTTCTGCTAACCAGTTTGTTAGAAAGGGCAACTTCAAAATAACACTCTAAAAGTAATACCATTATGTGGGGACATGATGGCCACCTTTGTGCCCAGTGCCCAATATTTCCATAAAAACTTAGTGAAGTGGGCCATCAAGTTGACACAGCAGGTAAAAAATACTTGCCACACAAGCCCAAAAACCGGAGTTTGATTCCTGGAATCCTCAGTAGGAGACAACTGACTCCTGAGAGTTGTCCTTTGCCTCCACACAGATGCCAAGGAACATTTACGTGTACACATACAGAGGGGAGGGTGAATATACAAATTTAAAAGAAATAACAGTTGTTTGAACAAAGTCAAAATGTCTTTAGGGGTCTGGGGAGATGACTCAGTCAGTAAACTACTTGCCACTCAAGCACAAGGACCCGAGTTCAAATCTGCAGAGTTCACATAATAAGACAAGCTTGGCAGCACTCACCTGCAATCCCAGCACTGAGGAAGCAGATCCAGCCAGCCTTACCAAATCACCAAATCACCAAATCATTGAGCTCCAGATTCAGTGAGAGACCGTGTCTCAAAATAAGGTGGCCAGCAACTAGGAAAGACACCCAACATCATCCTCTAGCTACACACACACACACACACACACACCACACCACACCACAGATGCTCACAGAAATAAATTTCATCACAAGAGAAGCTTTCTCAGGCTGTTGGTTGAAAACCTCCCCTTTCTGGGATTGGCATCTAGAAAATGAAGGGGTGAAAAATAAATGGTGACACTACTTCCAAATGCTTCTACACCAAGAGACAGAGATTCTCCTGACCAAGAAAAACATCCACACGCATGAAGGAAGATGGCACTCCACCCTGCCTTCTCTCTCCACCAATTAAAACATGTCAGGAAACCATCCCACCTATGAAGACAGCTGGAACGCAGAACGTTAATTTCTCTGGGTGTCAGGCCCAGCCTATGGCATATTTATGATGAATTGAGGTCAAACCTCTTCTTGCGCTTCATTTCCATATGTAGTAAGAGCAGGCCTGGCCAATCTCCCACATTGACTGAATAAAATAAATAGCGTTTTGCTGCCAAAGAGAAAGAGTAAGGAAGGATCATGACAAGAACCAGCATGGGTGGTGCCAGAGTCGGGAAAGAGCAGCCAGTGAGGGCGCCCATGGCCTGTGTCTTAAACCGCCTGCACTTCTGGCCTTCCAGAAGCTTTGGGTATATATCACTGAAACGTGATTCATTTTGCTTTAGGAATGCCCTGCCAGTGACAGCCAACCGAAATCATTATTTCTGTTACACACCTGCACGTCTTTCTGCATGCTGGATGATAATGAGCCTACAGAGTCCCAGTGACCCCACAAGATACCATGAAAATAACCATTTTGGGGATGCACATATAATTTACCATTATGAGAAGGGAGAGACGTGACTCAGGCATGCCCTTAATGCCACATCCCTAATTCCCCACCCCTTTGCCACACCTGTGAGGCCCTGTTCGCCTCTGTGGATATCTTGGCCTGTAACAGTTCAGTAAATTCCTACAGGTCTCCCAGGGGATTTTTCTTTCTTTCTTTCTTTCTTTCTTTCTTTCTTTCTTTCTTTCTTTCTTTCTTTCTTTCTTTCTTTCTTTCTTTCTTTCTTCCTTCCTTCCTTCCTTCCTCTCTCTCTCTCTCTCTCTCTCTCCCCCTCCCTCCCTCCCTCTCTCTCTCCCTCTCCTTCTGTATATTTTTCCACCCAGATAATTCTTTTCTCTAGTGTAAACACATTGACAAGAGACTCGGGGCAATGGGAAACCTGGGTGTAGCACCCACCTCTGTAGAGCTGATGCCTTCATCCCAGGGTACACCAATGTCCTCCCACCCATCTTCTCTTCCGTTTTCGGCTTCTGTAGTTCTGAACTACATGCAATCGGCATTATTCAAAGATCAAAATATAAAAGTTGGTGGGCGTTGGGGGTCTTGCTTTTGCTTTTAATGAGAAATGATGCCCTCTTGAGGATGAAGGTGCCAGAGTTGAATCTCTGCTCTTCCGGTTTTGTTGAATAGTTTTCACTACTGAAAATTCTTGGGAGTGGGGTACTCTTGCTACCCGGGCCACCTGGTGATTGGCATGTCTCAGAGCACTTTCTAGAGCATGCCCGATGCTGCACACTATAGGCTTCAGCGGAGGCAGCTGTGCACAGCTCCTGAGAGCACACCCAGCTCCCCTTTGGCACAGTGAGGAAGACCTCTTCCTCAGGATATTGTGTGATGCGCTGGGGAGTCAATGCTTTCAATGGGTTTTTGGCTGTTACTGAGTTCCACACTGAAGCCTTTCCGTGTTGGAAGGAAGGTACTGGAGTCGCTCAAGGAAGGACATAGGAATGCAGCAAAGGGCAAAGCAGGCCACAGGCAGCAGGGAGACCTCGGAGGTGAGGCAGCATTGGATTCATAGGAAATGGCAGAGGAACAACTCAACAGATGCTTTAGATAATGGGGGCTTCGGTGTGTCTCCTTGGCATGAGATACGCACCCCAGAGGGAGCACTGGAAATTTTGTGGTGGTCCCCAAAAGTCCAGGTGCAAGAGTTCTCCCACCAGAAATGACTAGCCCTCTATCTTCAAGTACCCAGTCCTCAGACCCACAGGGACCATTCATTAAGCCGTTCCGGCCTGGGGAACCCATACCACTGCAGCCACACAGACGCCCGCGTTCTGATTCACTTGTTCAGCATGTGTGGAGGAATGCTGGGTATGAGGGCAAGAAAATAAACAACCACAAAGGCCTGAACCTGGCCCCTAAGGGATGAACAAGCTAGTGAGGGACACGAGTCGTGTGTGGAGATGACTGAGAGCCTCCAGTGGAGTGAGGCTGAGGGGCTCCAGAGCCTGCAGAGTTGATGGCACTGAGGACTGGGGCAGCTAGCGGACAGAGGGGTCACCCAAGCCTGATCCTGATAGACAAAAAAGAACAGCTTAACCAGGTGCTACAGGACAAAGAGGCAGGAGATAGAAAACTTCCAGGCCTGAAACGGTCCTGCTAATGTCCTTTAATACGGCAATCCTGTACAAGCTGAGAGTCACAATGTGTTATGACACTGGGTAGGAAGGCTTTGACCCGGGTGGCATGGACTTGAGGGTCAGGGTTAGGAGTTAGAGTTTATATTGCAAAACCTGAGAAATTTAAGCAGAGCAATATCATGATTATGCTGGAATTTTAGGAAGATCACTCAGGCAGCAAGGTGGATAGGGCAGAGAGGGGAGCAATTAGAGGCATACAGACCTTGTTAAGAGATGGTAAGAGATACAGAAAGCCTAAGTGAGGTAGAGCCAGGAGATGGGGTAAGAGGTTATGAAGGTGGAATGATCAGAAAAAAGGAAAAAAATTCTCCAGTGGTCCTCACTTCTGATGCCCACTGATGATGGAGTTGCCATTTTCTTAAAGCTATAGTGGAAGTAGGCCCATTTTAGGGGAAAGGTAGTTCTTTGTGGGGGTCCCCGGGATCATTTACAGATACAGTTGTTCCCTAAGAAGACATATAAAGTCAGCATACAGCCATACTGTGATTCATTGCAGAGGTGGAAGACAAAACAAAATAGAAGGACCCATCACACAGGCTAAAGTAGAGAAGAAACCAGGGCGAGCCCCAGAGCCCTCCCCTCCTAGAGCCCAGCAGTGAGTCGTGACAGGGCCTGAGGTGCTATCGATCAAGGAAGCTCATTAAAGACTCAGACCCCAAGGTTTTCATTGGGATTAATCGCATGGGCATCTTCTGTCTGCCTCATACACATTGCAGTCTCTCAAAAGGAAAGCAGATATTAAGCATAATCATAATTTTTGGTTTAAAAAAAGAAATCAGTTTGGGCAGAGTGAGCTAGTCTTCCCACTTAGGGAATTGTGGGAGCCCTGCCCACACCCACATCCTCAACACCATCCTTATAGGGGGAGTTCCACGAAGATCATGTTCTCCCACATCTTCTTACATTGTCCCTGTCCTGCACGGCGATGTATTTTTGTAAAAAACATGTTGAGTGAAGGAGTGTTACAAGTTCAAGTGCAGACACCAGGGCACTTGATATCGGGTGTAATGTTCAATGATGAAATCCGTTATCAACTTAGGGTTCTGGAGACATGAGAGCATCTCATGGGCATTAAAATCAAGGTTATTCTGGGCACAGTGGTACACCTTTGATTGTAGCACTCAGGAGCCCCTGGCAGGAGTCTAGCAACAGTCACTCCCAAACAAGTCCCAGGGAAGTCCAGCCCTGTGCCTCCTCTTCAGACTATTGTGTGGAGATGACGTAAGTCAAGCTTAAGCTCTACCATGTGGCTTGCATGCATAGTTTCCTATTTCAAAGAGCCTGAGCCTCAGACCTTCACAATAGAGCTGGTCACATCAAGGCTTCCACCTGGAAGGAATTTCTAAGCAGCCTTTGAAGTCAGCCATTCATGTTCAATCAACCTGGTTGTCAAAGGACAAGAGATGACTAAGATCACTCTTCTTTACTCTTGTGCCCGGCCAACATTTTTTTTAGTGTTTCCAGGTACTGTGAACGGCAAGGAATAAAAGAATGATGTAGCAAAGTCTTTGCCCTCAACTACTTGTATTCTAGGACCAGGAAAGGAATGGTTGAACCCAATGTGCATATCAGGAGTGTGTTTTTTGAAAGCAGAAACAGGGTAAATGCCCGTTAAATACAAGGAGTAAAAGATCAAACAACCAAGCATATATTAATTTTTGCATTAAGCCCTGTGAAGGATCCAGTAGAACTTGAAATCTGAAGTAGCTCAGTAGGTACAGTGCTTCCTAGGCAAGTGTGAGGACCTGAGTTCGATCCCCAGAATCCATGTAAAAAAGCCAGGTGTGATGACATACACTTTTGGGCTATTGTTTTGGTTGGGGGGGGTTGTTTTTCTTCTGCTTTGTTTTGTCTTTTTAGAGTTTTTCTGCGCAACAGCCTTGGCTGTCCTGGAATTCACACTGTAGACCAGGCTGGCCTCGAACTCACAGAGATCCACCTGCCACTGCCTCCCAAGTGCTGGGATGAAGGTTGTGCTCCACCATCGCCCGTCGATGGCATACAGTTGTAATCCCAACCTTGAAGAGGCACAGACAGGCAGATCTCTGGAGGTGGCTGGTTTATTTGGTGACTTCCAGGCCAATGAGAAATACTGTCCCAAAAAATAAGGTGGATGGCATCCTGAGAAAAGATACCCAAGTTTCACTTATGATCTCCACGTGCATGCATACACAGAGAGACAGAGACAGAGAGACAGAGAGAGACAGTCTGAAAGGGGAAATCACTGCTTGTTTATTTAGGTTCGAATGTTATTCCAGGTGGCTTACTTTGGATGGAAGGCTTAGAAAGTCTATGACAGTTGTTCTTTGAAATGTCCATCTCACCTAACACATGGAATTTCGCTCTGGCTTTGGTCTCAGGAGTTAAACATGGGGACCTAAAGTGATCTTCTAATCCAGATGCAGTGGTGCATACCTATAATCTCAGCCACTCCAGAGGCTGAGACAGGAGGATCACTGGAGCCCAGGAGTTGAAGGACAGGCCTGGGCAATGTTGTGAAACTGGCGTGAGTGCGTGCGTGCGTGTGTTTAAGAGAAAGAGAGACTGGATTCACATTATGTGTTTATTGTCACGTTTTAATTTACTTCCACATCTCGCCCTTAGTGATGATAGGTAACACCTGCATTATTCTAAGTGTCTCAGGGAAAGCATGAAAAATATGCCAACCAAATTTAATACTAAAATGTAAATTTTAAAACAAATTTCAGGTCTTTCATATAGTCTCGAAGAATATGTTTTAAAAAGTCAGAATTCCCCCTTTGGGTCTTTATTCCTTTGTCTGCTTCCTCTGCTCCCTCATGCGTCGTCCACACAGCCTTTGTCTCTCAGCTTTCAAACGTGATTAATTGATACCATGCAGCCTAGCATGGGGGAAAGCCTGGATATTTTCTAAGACGATTAATCTTGTTAAATGCCCATCTCTCTTTTCAACCCCCCCCCCCGATAAATATGGCTTATGCAGATGTAGGGGCGATTTGTTTATTTCCCTGTTTGAATTTGTGGCTCTTTAGCATCACATGTTTCCTTTCCACCAGGCTAGCCAAAAACAATATTGACAAGCTCATGGAGGCTTCCATCTGATACTGTTGCAATCTTATGCAAATGTATTTAGACAGTGAAATGAATGGAATAATTAAACATCCAAATGTCAAGAATGGAGTGGGGGATGGGATGCAGCGCCAGCTGCCGTTACATTTTCTGATTGGAAGTCAACGAAGCGTTTGGAAAATACACCTTTAAAACTAAAGGTCTGGATTGTGTCTGCTGGCTTTATTATTGTTATTTTGTGTGTTTATCTTGACTCTGTTGTCGTTTTCGGACTTTATAGAGCACATTATAGCGACAGGAGATGGCAGGTATTTTTGGGGGCCATATTTTTCTGCACGTGCTGTCAGAGAGACCCCTGTCATAATTCTTCCACTGGGACCAGGCCACTCCTGGATGAACTCACACGGAGGGAGAGGCTCTCAAAATACAAAACCAAGTTGTTTGTCTATAAAAATATTCTGTTTTAGAGTCTCCAAAAAAAAATCCCAGAATGAAAAGAGGCTAATACTTGGCAAAAACAGTCAAGTTGAGGAGTTGTGTCCCAAAGTCCTCTGGTTTCTCTAACGAAGCTTGCTTCCAAAGAAATTCACTTTGTGATAAATTTGAAACTTTCTCTTCATGACATCTGTTAAATTCCTGAGGAATATCCAACTTGGAGATAGGAGGTTTTCTTTTTCCAGTTTAGCAAAGATTGGTTAAAGATCAACTAGCATTTCTATTAAAAAAAATTAATATTAAAACAAATGATAGTTCATTCTTTATCAAGGTAGCAAATCTTTGCTCCCTTTCTGGTTCTGTGCTGTTATTTTCAGGGAGCAGATGATGATGCCCAGGCTGTCTTTTCTGAAAGAAAGGCCAGGTAGAGTTCAAGCACAGCCCTCTGTCCCAGGCTACCTCACCTCAATCCTGCCTCCTTACAGGCCTGCCCCAGGACAGCCCCTTCTCTAAGCTGAAAGGCCCTGGGCTGGGATGGGGCTACTTCCTGCATGGTGAGGCCTGAAGCTCAACCTGTTTGTCAGAACTCTCTTGTGGTTTCAAATAACAGAAACTCAACTCAGACTTGGACAAAAAAAGAGGGAACAAATTGGCCCACATAACACAGCAGTTCCACAGCTGATCCTGTCTCAGCCGTTGCTCTAGGCAGGTCAGTGGCCTCTGTCCCCCTTTTCCTCAACACTGCTCCACCCATTCCACACCCCCATCCCCTCCACCCCACCCCTCCCCACCTCATCCCTGTCCCAGTGGCCCACCTCAGCCAAGACTCATTGTCTTGGGGAGAGGAGCCTCTCCTCCACCATAGCAAGCTGATCCATATTCAGTGTCCCTTGGTGGCCCTGTTTGTCGGCCCAGCCTGACGCCATCACCGTAACCCACCAGCAGGTGATCTGCGTGTGCCAGTTAGAGTGACCGCCATAGTCATGGAAGATCAGGACAACACCGCAGTGGCTGCTGTATCTCAGGCTGTTCCTGGACTGCAGAATTAAATCAAAATGTCCCACTGGCAAAGATGACTGTTTGTTTAGTTGGGAGGGGTGGTCAGAATGTATGAGCTTAAAAAGCCATTTGAAGCATAACTTAACGTGTAGCCGAGTCTTCTCATTATGCATTTTTGTGCTGAATGGATTCTGCTCTGGGAGACTTAATTTTCTTCTTTAAACACAAGTCGCAGGGTCTTTGCAAATGTTTTGGCCAAAAGTAAAGCATAGAAACGAGCTCTTTATCATTGGCTCCTCCAAAGGGTTGGCCAGCAAAGTTAGCTTTCTCTGATAACTTAAGTTTCCTCAACCAGAGGTCTGCTGGCTAGTTTTTATGTCAACTTGATGCAAGCTAGAGTCGTCTGGGAGGAGGGAACCTGAGAGGATGGTCCTGCCGGATTGGCCTGTGGTGCATTTTCTTCATTGACAATTGATGTGGGAGAAACCAGCTCGACTATGGTTGGTGCACACCTCCTGCCTCCTCAGAGCTGCTCATCCTGGGGTCTATAAAAAAGCAGGCTGAGCAAGCCAGTAAGCAGCACCCCTCCATGGCCTCTGCATCTGCTCCTGCCTCCAACTTCCTGCCCTGTTTGAGTTCCATGGATGATGGACTACATACAACCTATAAGATGAAATAAACCCTTTCTAGGCAGAAAGATGGCTCAGCAGTTAAGAACACATGCTGCTCTTGCAGAGGACCTGAGTTCAAATCCCAGAACCCAGACTGAGTGGCTCACAACCGCCTCTAACTCCGGATCTGTGGGGTCCAACCCTCCCTTGGCTTCTGCAGGCACCCCATACATGCGCACATGCACACGCAGATGCACACATAAATTAAAATAATTTTTAACAATTGAAAAGAAAAAAGAAAGAAACTCTTTCCTGCCTGAGTCCATTTCAGTTATGCTGTTTTATCACAACACTAGGAGCCCTAACTAAGACAGGAGACTCTCATACATAAGCTTGTTCTTGTGTGCACACAAACTCCCTACCATTTTTCATTGTGTTTCGAGGTTCAGCACATAGAAGCAGTGTGGACAGATCATTGTCCTCCATTTTGATGTGAAGAGTCTATCAATTTGACTGCTAGGAGATCAAATGATGTCAGTTTAGCCAGTTAAAAATATCATAAACCGGGGCTGGAGAGATGGCTCAGAGGTTAAGAGCGCTGACCGCTCTTCCAGAGGTCCTGAGTTCAATTCCCAGCATCCACATGGTGGCTCACAACCATCTGCAATGAGATGTGGCTCCCTCTTCTGGCCTGCAGGGATGCATGCAAACAAACACTGTATACATAATAAATAAATAAATCTTTAAAAAAAAATCATAAACCATTTCATCGTTTTTAAATTTCTATAGTTGACAACTTCATACATATATAGATGATATGATATAGATAACGTACTTTGCTCATTTTCACTCCCCAGTGCCCTCTCTCCTCCCCTCCCACTTCCACTGAGCCCCTTACTGCCTTGTCTCCCTCCTATTTTCATGTCTTTTTTTTCTGCGTGCGTGCGTGCGTGCGTGCGTGCGTGCGTGCGTGCGTGTGTGTGTGTGTGTGTGTGTGTGTGTGTGTGTGTTACACTCAGTTTAATTCAGGTGGCTCATATGAGCATGGGTAGGATGTTATTTATTGGAGCTTGGGCAACTTAACAGTGGTGATGTCACTGAAACCAACCACATGTAAACATTTAATCTCCCTCTCTCCTTCCCTCTCTCCCTCCTTCCCTCCCTCCCTCTCTCCCTCTCTCCCTCCTTCCCTCCCTCCCTCTCTCCCTCCTTCCCTCCCTCCCTCTCTCCCTCCTTCTTTGTTATTTTGTTTTACTTTGCTTTGTTTTGTTTTGTTTTTGAGGCAGGGTCTTACTATGTATCCCTGCCTATCCTTTAACTTGCTATGTAGACCAGGCTACCCTCAAACTCACAGAGATCTCCCAGCCTCTGCCTCAGAGTGCTGGGATTAAAGGTGCCACTGTGCCCAGCAACAGTCATTTTTATAAGTAGTAGATGCCACCTTCTCAGCCTGAAAACTTCAGAAATAAATGAGGTATGCTGTCAGCCCATGTAATCCAAGCACTCAGAAGGCAGACACAGGAGGGGTCAGGAGTCCAAGGTTATCCTCACTTGCAAGGATAAACTCTGGTACATAGAAAAGTGCTGGAAAAGTAAAGCCCTTAAATTTAAAAAAAAAAAAAAGATTTATTTATTTATTGAGTGTCTTGGTTAGGGTTTCTGTTGCTATGAAGAGACATCATGACCACGGCAACTCTTATAAAGGAAACCATTTAACCGAGGTGGTGGCTTACAGTTTCAGAGGTTTAGTCCATTATCATCACGGCCCGGAGCATGGCAACGAGCAGGCAGACAGACAGGTTGCTGGAGAAGGAGCTGCTACATATTGATATACAGGCAATAGGAAGTAAACTGAGTGTCACTCTTAGGGAAGCTTGAGCAAAAGAGACCTCACAGTCTGCCCCACGGTGACACACTTCCTCCAACAAGGCCACACCCACTGCAACAGGCCACACCTCCTAATAGTGCCGCTCCCTTTGGGGGCCATTTTCTTTCAAACCACCACATTGAGTGTGTGTGTGCATTATACATATGTATACACATCCCTGCTGTGGCATGCGATGGGATTGAGGGTAGTTTGTGATACCTAGGATTTCATCTCAAAGGAAAAAAAATCAAAACACAGTGGTAAAATGCCTGCCAGGTTATACGAGGCCCTGAATTCAATCTTTAGCACTGTAGAATGAATGAATGAATGAGTGAATGAGTGAGTGAACAAATAAATGAAATAGAAAGCTTACATGCAGATAGATAACGACATACATAAACATGTATCTTCACTTTTTTTATCTGTGGCCTGCCATCCAGTGGCGGGGCATTGCTGTATGGCTAATCCTTTAACCCCAAGTTGGAACATGATGGCAGCCTTCCATCTAGGCATTGCCGTTAATTCTTTCCTTCCTGCTGATACTGTGGGGATACCAGGCAATGTACTCTGATGTACCCTATGGTTTGCTGTTCTTTCCTTAAGCGCTGACGGTGAGTTGGAAAGGGTATGACTTCCAGTGAGGCTCTCCAGGAGAGCTGAGAAGACTTGAAACTCACATTTGCGTCAGTTTAGCCTCAGGCATAGCAACATGAAAAAGAGGAGCAGCCTTGACCAGACAGCAGAACTCCGATTGGGGCCATTGTCGCAGAGGAGACTTCTAGATAAACCTAAATAACAGCTAGCATGCAGACCTGATAGCAGCCCTGTGTTTTGATTAAATCAAGGAATGACAAAGAAAAGTTTATTCCGGTTCTCCTAATTATAGTAACAGACACATGCCTGCCTGCCGGACCACACCAGAGGAGAAAAGCCACATTGTGATTTTATAGGGCACGGATGCCTTTTGACTGGTGACCCATCAGAAGGAACTTGAGCCAAGATCTTATCCGAGATGGAGATGGAAACACCTCAGGATTTTCCAGTATTGTTTTTCACTGTTTTGTTCTTGGTTCATAACGCTACCGATCTTTGGAATCCTGAGGCATTTCCTCAGGGCTCCGAGGGGCTGCCTTGGGTCAGCTTCCTCTTGAGCTGAGGGCTTCATTACAACATCCATATGTTTCTCAGCTCACTCCCTGACCTCCCTTCTTTTTTTCTGGAATCTCTTGGCTTTTTCATGTTTCCACCCACTAATCCCAAAAGAGTCTCTAAGTGTTCAGAGTGTATCGCCCAATCATTTTTCAAAAGCTAACTTAAGAGAAATTGCTTAAGCTTGATATAAATCGCATAAACATTTTAACTTAACCCCATATCCCAAGACAGTATAGAAAAGTCAGAAAATTTAAACTTTCTCAAATTGTCAAGAATATTACCATTTTGCCCACACTTGGCATTGTCAACAAGGGTCCATTCACTGGAAGGGTCACCGGTCTCTGTAAAGACAGTATCAATACTTGTCTGCAGCTGTATTTCCTTTGAACTCATCTACGTGTCTTTGAAGCAATGGTCGTGGTCTCAAGCTTTGATTCCAATCCTGTGGACTTGAGCCAGCTTTCCTGATTTCATTAAATTTTTGGAAAGAACTGAAACTATGGTATCATTTTATTGCAGCCTTCACATCAATCATAATTTGGGGCGGTCTTGGTGAAAGATGAGGAATTCAGGCTGGGAGGCCAGGGAAAGCGGGTCCCGGGGCAAAGGAATAGAATGCAGTGTTTACTTCATCTGAGTTCAACCACCTCGACCTCGTGGATTTTTAGCTGGCTTTATTCTGAAGCAGCTACAGTCATATGTGGCCCAAATCTAGTTATGAAAAAAAAAAACCAACACGGTTTTAATAAGGCCTCTCCCTCCTTCTCCCCTCTCCCTCTCTCTTTTCTTCTCTCTCCTTATCTTTCCTCTACTCTCTCTTCCCTCTCTCTCTTCCTCTCTTTCTCCTTCCCTTTTCTCCCTACCTGTCTCTTTTGTTCCTTCCTCTCTGTCTTCTCCCCCATCTTTCTCTCCCGCACCCCCTTCCTTCTTGCCCTCACTGCTGGCTCAGGAGGCCAAAGCACATTTGTGTGTTGGTTTATAGCAAAAGCCACACGTAGACTCCCCTCAGTAGATTCTCACTCACTCTGCTTTTTC
>CABHPH010150999.1:0-34968 GCA_902168325.1 Peromyscus nudipes | reverse complement strand
TGACATAGAACTTGCTTTTCCTAGTCTAGCCAACAGTCACAATAACAATTCCCAAAACAGCACCCAGAAACTGCCACTTTCATGTCAATACAAAGAGCCCAGCTCCGGACTGTTGCTCTTTGATGGGATCACTCCTCCCACATTCAGACGAATGAGAAGTCACCAGGTTTACTAGACCGGGCCCTAAATGACATGGAAGTTGCATGTGGCTATTGGGATTAGGAGAGAACACATCCCCCAGAATTTAAGGGCTTTGCAACCTGGACAATGAGATTCCATGTAGAACTGTACCTTGGATCTAGTTAAGTTTATGACTGAAATCCTGCAAAATATAAGTGAAAAATACTTTGTTGGTCTCTCATGTGTCCCACAGTGTTCCTCTGCTGTACCAAATTAATGCCTCTGACTTTTGCTTTTGTGGGATGTGTGATCTGTTGAAGCAGTATGAGTGGACACCTGCACTTCACTTGGCCATGGTAGCTTTAAAGAAAGCGGTAGAATATCCACATTCCTCCCAAGCTCTTCCACTCTCTTGATTTTTTAATCCTTTCTGTCTGTAACACTGTCTCTTAACACAGATTGGGAAATGTTTCCTGTGAAGGGTCCAAGAGCAGCTTGATGGACGAGGCTTGGACCCACTGCTCAGCTCCACTGTGAAGGCATAAACCCAGCCACACAGTCCTGCACAGTGTATGTATCCATGACTGCCTGTGCTCTAGTAAACCTTTATGTGTAAAAACAGGCAGCTAGCCAGATTAGTTATGGAGGCCTCATTCTACTGACTCAAAAAGAGAGATTCATGTGATGTTGTGTCTCAGTCAATAACCATGCAGAACTGCTTCAGAAGGCCCCAGCATCCCCGGGTGCCTGCGGGAATGAGACGGAAGGGGCTAACCATACTCTTTCCTGAAGCCGAGAGCCAGCCATGTTCCTTTGCCCGTTGGAATCCCCGTCGACTCCAGGGCGGGGAGACGAGCAGTGACAGGGAAGCCCGCAGCCAATTGCAGTTTATTCAGAGAATTCTAAAAGCTGCTCTTTGTCACTTTCCCTACGCTCTGAAATGGGACAGGGAGTGAAATGGACTCTCGCCACACTTAGTAGGCATGCTTGGAAATGAAATGTTACCAGGCATCTGATTTGCTGTCAGTGTACAGAATATTACCTTCCGGGGAGTGAAATGACCGGTGGGGGGTGGGAGGAGGGGAAGACAGTGAAAGTTAACAGTGGTGTTAGTTGGAACTGGATGCCACTTCACTGCCATCCCAAGCCGTGACAGGAGGAGTCCTAAGGGAATGGTCCCTGCTATAAAGTATATGTGTGTGGGTAATCTGTGCCTTATATAAATATATATATATCAGGAAAACTCCAGTTCTCCCAGCCTGATTTCTGTAGGAAAACAGCTAAACGGATTGATGGTATCCGTCTGCGTCAGCATGCCAGAGAATTACTCAGATGCCTGAGCCGTGTTTATTTGTGAATGTGCCATCCAGGGAAGCTGGCATTCACCAGGGTCGTGGAGAGGGCAGCAGCAGGAGGCACGTTGATCCTGATAGTTCTTGTGTCAGTGGCAAAGCAACGAAAGAGCCAACCTGTTAGAAAAGAAAGAAAGAAAAAAAAACTCAAAGTTAAGAGGACATGCGTCTTGTTTAAGAAATGCGGAAAATTGCTCGGTGGTGGTGCACGCCTTAAATCCCAGCACTCGGAGGCAGAGGCAGGTGGATCTCTGTGAGTTCAAGGACAGCCTGGGCTACACAGAGAAACCCTGTCTCAAAAAACCAAAAAGGAGAAAAGGAAGGAAGAAGAGAAAGAAATGCAGAAAATTACAGGCACTGAAGAATCTTATTATTAGTAGTATGTGTATTAACTGTTATTATTCAGTTTATTACCCAGATAGAAAATGTGTGTAACCTTATTGCCTGTTCATCCTACAAATTGTTTTTAGAGGTTTTGTTTCATTTTGTTTTTTTGAGACAGGGTCTATATACAGACCAGGCTGACCTTGAACTCACAAAGATCCACTTGCCTCTGCTTCCTGAGTGCTGGGATTAAAGGTGCATGCTACCACACCTGACCCTAAGTTTTGTTTTCTTAAAGCATACATATTATATTAAACTATTTTACGAGCAGACTCTCTTGTGCCCTGTTCTAAGTATTATAAACATTTTATGGGAGAAGATTGCTTTTCTTGTGTTTGTTTTATGTGTTAGTTGGGTGTTGCATAGCGAAGCTTATTAATGTAATCTTGTTCTTGGGATCCTTATCTTAAAATCTAATTCCCCAGTATATCATGTTTCTTATAACATTGCTCTCTAATTAGTGGGTGGAATTATAGTTAACTTGAAAGGCTCTGTGAACTTATAAAATTTACATGCACATTTGTAAGACAATATTATCTCGCTTAATGAGAAATAACACTCTTCAGGGTACATTGCATGCTGGGGAAGATGGAGTTACAGGTTTGAATTGAGCCTCTCCTTGAAACAACTGGAAAGCTGAAAGAAGTTATGAAAAATGATACTCAAGACCCTGGGTGTCAGCTGGGATAGAACCCCAAGAAGTAGGACGCCAGCAAGGAGGGCCCCAGAGCTAATGGTCCTGGCTGTTGTCTAGAAAAAGGTTCCAGGATAGTGTGTAAGTAGAGGAAGATCAGAGAATGGAAGCTCAGCTCGTCCCCTCACTGAAGACATAGAGGGGGTGTCCCTCCAGGGAAACCAAGCAGCTAGCATCCGAGAGGAAAACTGCCATTCACAGAGGGCCTTCCTGGAACGTTCAAGACAGTGTGATCAGTACACGAATGGAAAAACTACCTGGGCGAGGGGTCACCCAGAAGAGTTAAAGGAATCACATATAAAGGCAGAAAAAGGACGGAACTGTCAAAATATTAAAAAGTCTTGCCTTAGTGCTAGGATAAAATTAATCCCAGACTAAACACAACTCGAGTTCTCCCTAACAGAGATTAAAAGCAAAACCCGAAAAGGCCAACCTGTGCTGGAGTAACTAAAATGACTTGACTGTCCCGGAACAGAATAGAAGGCTATATATGTGGGCCCGTGAGATGGCTTCTCTGGGAAAGTAGTCTACAGACGAGCCTCACAGCCTGAATTTAACCCTTGGGACCCACATGGTAGAAGGAGAGGACCAACTCGCACAGTTTGTCCTCTGGCACACACACACACACACACACACACACACACACACACACACACACACACACACGTGATTTAACTTGCCAATGAACAGACATAAAAACAATGAAGACACAACAAAATAAAATGCCCGGCATCTTGGGGTTAGGGATTTAGCTCAATGGTAGAGCGCTTGCCTAGCAAGCACAAGGCCCTGGGTTCAGTCCTCAGCTCTGAAAAAATAAAAATAAAAATAAAACCCAGCATCCAATCCAAAATTACGAAGTCTGAAAAGAAATAGGAACATGTCATATGATAAAGAAAACCAATCAAAATTAACCCATTAATTTTACAAGTGTTAGAACTAGTAGACAAAGACATTAATAACAGCAATTCACAGCACTGGCTGCTCTTGCAGGGGACCCAGGTTCAATTCCTAGCACCCTGTGGTGGCTCACAACTGTCTCTGACTCTAGTTCTAGGGAACCTGATGCTCTCTTCTGGACCCCACAGGCACCAGGCACAGATGTGATGCACAAACATACATTGAAGTAAAACATGCGAACATATTAAAAAAATATTTGAAGTTACACAAATGTGGACTCTCAACAGATCTCACCATCCTGTACTGTAATTTCTAGCCATGTTTGCCGTGGGTAACTGAAACCATGGAGAAAGAAATGGCCAGTGAGGAGAGGCTCCTGTGGGTTAAATCTAAAAAAGGGTGATGGGGAAACATTAATGTTAACCAAAAAGTAGACAGAGCTGTAGAACTCCAGGGCAGCAAAGTAGTGAAAGGAGACTTCAGTGGGTCTTCAACTTAGAAGGAGAGGCTGAGAGAGATGGCTCCGTGGATGAAGCGTTGACCACACAAGTGTGAGGGTCTTAGTTCAAATCCCCAAAACTCATTTAAAGCTGGACACAGTGCATTCCTGTAATCTCCATGCTCTGACAGTGAGCATTGGAAAGTGGGGACTCTCCAGAGGCTTGTGGGCCAGCTGTCCTGTCTCACACAGTGGTGACCAGCAACGTGTCTCAAAGAAGGTGGAAGGTGAGGACCAACACCTGAGGTGTTACATGCATACACACAGACACACACACACACACACACATTCACACACCATCCATGTACACAAATCAGACACACAATACAAAAATATTTTTTAAAATTAAAGTAGCAGTTTCATCAGTTGACACTGTAATCTTGTGTTTGTAGATAAAATAAAATGTTCAACATACGTGAAGGTGAGGGGAGCCTCGGGAAAACAGGCAAATCCACAAGCAGAGTCAGAACTGTTTAAACCCCTCTCGGAACAAATAGACTAAAAGCAATGAAGATGTAGAAGGCTAGAATAATACTATAATTGCACTTGACCTAATTGGCATTTCTAGAACACTCCACCCAGCAGGAGCAGAGCGCAAATTCTTTGCAAATGTACGGAGAACATTTGCCAAGACTGGCTGTGTTCTGGGCCACAAAACTGGTCTCAATAAATTTTAAAGGATTCAGATCACACCAAGTTTGTTCAGTAACCGAAATGGAATTAAATGAGAAGTCAAGACTGAAAGACATCTGGGGAATCTCCAAGTATTTGGAAATCAAGTAGGCTCCAGTGAGAGCGTGGACTTCCCAGTCATCTGCCCCATAAGAATGTACACTCTGGAATGAAAGGGACGTCTAAAACTCAATGCAGAGATAATTTTTTTGAAATGGTTGTCTGATTTCCTATTGATGGTACTCTTGTCTGTTGTTTTTGGAGACAGGATTTCTCTGTGAAGACCAGGCTCTGTAGGCCAGACCTGCCAGACCCACCACCCCCAACAATAGAGCTTTTCAACCTTTTATTTTATTTTATTATTTTATTTTTATGTATATGGTATTTTGCCTGCATGTATCTCTTGTGTGCCACTTTCATGCCTGGTGCCTGTGGAGGCTAGAAGAAGGTGCAGGATCCCCTGGAACTGGAGTTACATATGGCTGTGGGCCACTGTGTCCTATTGGGAATCTAACCTTGGTTTTCTGAAAGAGCAATGGGTACTTTTAGCCAGTGAGCCATCTCCCCCGTCCCTTGTGGTGCTTTTAAGCAACTTGGGCAACAAAGGGCTTATTTCAGCTTACGTTTCCACGTCACAGTCAGTCATTGAGAGAAGACAAGGCAAGAGCTGAGGGAAAGACCATGGAGGAACACTGCTTACCAACTCACTCCCTCTGGTTTGCTCAGCTCTCTTTTTTTGTTTGTTTTGGTTTGGGCTTTGTTGTTGTTGTTGTTGTTGTTGTTGTTCACAGAAAGCTTTCTCTGTGTAGCTTTTGAAGCCTTTTCTGGAACTCACTATACAGACCAGGCTAGCCTCGAACTCACAGACATCCACCTGCCTCTGCCTCCCGAGTGCTGGGATTAAAGGCGTGTGCAACCACCGCCTGGCCAGCCTTCTTTTTTACACATCCCAGGCCAACCTGCCTAGGAAAGATAACTCCTAAAGATGGTTGGACCATCCTGCATCAATAATCAATTAAGAAAATGCCTCTCAGATGTGGCCACAGACTAGTCCAATCTGGGCAATTCTTCAGTTGAGGCTTTCTTCCCTTAGGTGATTCTTCATTTGGGTCAAGTTGACAACCAAGATTAATTGTCATAAGTCCACCCCTTGTTAACTTGACACACACACAAAAATCACTTTTAAACCATACTTTTTCCTTTCTTGTTTATCCTCAAGACAGCATGTAAATATTACAATATAAAACATAGTATAACTTTGAATGCCCACAGTCTTTTAAAAATTCAACCACTTTAAAAGTTTGGCGTATCTTTAAAGTATCTAAAAACCTCTTTAACAAGGATCCATGGAAAACGAAAAACAAACTAAACATCTTCTTACTCCAAACAAGAAAAAGCAGGGCATAAAAATAATCAGTTATGTAAAACCAAAATCCAATAGTTTAGTTCCAAACTTGTAGCTCTCTGTCAGACGTGTGGGACTCACTCAAGGTCTCCTGGGCTCCAAAGGTCCTGGGCAGCTCCACTTTTCTGGCTCTGCTGTCTGCGACATGCATGGTTTACCTGATAAGTCCGGTCAACTCTACACCTCACCTCTGCTGTCCTTGGTGGTCAGTGACTGGTCCTGTCATCTCCAAAATATCGAAGCCTGCACTGCAACTGGGGCTGCATCTTCACCCATGGCTGGGGACTCAAACCCTGCCACATGGTGTCCATCTTCAGTGCCTCTCCATGCTCCCTTCAACCCTGGGTTTTCCACATTAAAATATCCACTATTAGTAGTAGTTAAAGAAATACAAATCATAACCACAGTGGATTCTACTACATAGCTATGAGAATATCTAAAAAAAAATTTTTAATTTTGGTTTTTTTTGATAACAAGGTCTCTCTTTGTAGAACTCAATATTATACCTCCTGGCTGGCCTTGATCTCACAGAGATCCACCAGTCAGCGAGAATGTCTAAAGTTTGAAAAGATTCATCACACCAAGTGCTGGTGAGGATGTGGAAACTGGGACTCCCAGACTCTGCTGATAGGAATTTGTAGTTGTATAAGCTCCCTGGAAGACAGTTGGTAGGCTCTTTTTTTTTTTTAATTAAGCAAGTAGATGAGGGGTGGCATGTCACTCAGACGTATTGTTATTGCCTGACCTGTATGAGACTCTAGGTTCAGTCCCCAGCATTGAAAACAAGGCAAAGCAAAATAAAACTTGAATATATAGCTACCATATGACCATTTCATCCGTAATATTTATTTAAAAAACAAATAAGGTATATGCCCATGTGAAGACCTGCATATGAGTATTCAGTGCAGCTGCTTCTTTTGTTTTGTGTACTGGGACTCAAACCTAAGGTCTTGTACATGCTAAGCAAGTACTCTACCACTGAACTGAATCTTCAGGCCCATAACAGTTTGTTTATACAGCGGTGTACCTTAGTTTTATATTCAGATGTATGCACTTTATTACAAGTCAAGTTTGCCCAATAAAACTGGGAATAATGCAGCTGGGTTTGCAAACAAATTACAGGAAGCACTCAGGAGGATTACTCTATGTTCAAGGTCAGCCTAGGCTACATACAGTGCATGACCCTGCTTCAAAAAAAAAATCCATTATTAGTGAGGAACAATCTAGGAAACTTAACATTCAAATAATTAAAATTCCAAATAGGCAGTTGAAACCAGAAGGGAAGAGGTAAAATTATGAAAGAAATAATCCTCCTCAGAATTGTAAGTGTTTCTAATCAAAGGGGTCACCAAGATGAATTCATAGACTCACCCCTGTCTAACTTATCATTAAGTACAAAAGCACACTGCTCAGAGAGAATCCTAAAACTATTAATTATAGGAAAATGAAAAATCATTTGTGCACAATGGATCCAAAATCCTAGTAACATGGACCTCTCAACAGTGATGAGGAGGCTAGACTACAGGAGAGTATTGTCCTCACACTCAGAACAAAATACTTATCTATATCTCTATGCCCAGCCAAGCTATCTATCAGTGTACTAATCATTAATGTAAGCTTCGTGGCCTTCAGGATGCTGCTAGAGGAGCTGTTTCACCAATGAGTAAAGACTGGGGTCAACTGGGGTCATCATGGGTGTGTCCAGTACAATCTGGGTCAAGGAAATGGAAACCCAGACAGCAGAAAGGTTCTATTGATTATGGAACAGGAAGAGCCCACTATGGGGTTTGTTTTAATAACCCTCTAGGACAATGGTGCCAGAAGGCTGGCACCAAAGAAAATTAATCTTTTTCTTGAATGCATTAAGAGATGAGTTAGAGGCCTGGAGCGATGACTCAGTGAGACCTGAATTTAGCTCCCCAGCACTAAACATTAAAGCAGAGCAGGAGCTGAATCCAAGCACTGAGGAAGCAGAGAGACGAGGAACTGATCCCTGGCCAGCCAGGCTAACCCGATCATCATGCTGCAGGTGTGGTGAGAGACCCTGTTTCAGAAAGTAAGGTGGAGAGAGATTGAGGAAGAAACCTGAAGTGGACATCTCTGCAGGCACATAGTATACACACGGAACAGTGTTGGGCAGGCAGACCTTAGTCCTCTCAGAAAACGTGATATATATAGATGGTCTTGCTGTGCATGCTTACATAATCCTAATCCAGCCTGACCTAAGGTAGTTCTGTAGTTAGAGACAGGAGAGGCCAGACATGAGGAATATAGAGCGCTCAGTCCTCCATATCTACATTAGAATGCTCGTAGACAAAAACCTGAATCTGCAAGGCTGTGTAAACGGAGGAAGAGGATGGTATCTTAGGGTTTCTGTTGCCGTGAAGAGACACCATGACCATGGCAACTCTTATAAAGAAAATCATTGGATTACGGCTGCTTTACAGTTTCAGAGATTTAGTCCATTATCACAGTGGTGGGGAACACGGTAAGACGCCGGCCGACGTGGTGCTGGAGAAGGAGCCAAGAGTTTTACATCTGGATCAGCGGGCAGCAGGAAGAGAGGGTGAGCCACTGGGCCTGGCTTGAGCTTCCGAAACCTCAAAGTCCAACCCCACTGACACACTTCCTCCAAGAAGGCCATACCTACTCCATCAAGACCGCCACGTCCTAATCCTTTCAAGTAACGCCACTCCCTATGAGCCCTATGGGGCCGTTTTTTATTCAAACCATCCCAGAAGGGAACAGCCAAGAAGAGTTAATGGTGTCTTCCTCTTGGGAGCAGCAGTGCTCTTGGGGTAGGCAGCACATAATTTTTTTATAATAAGCCTTTGGGAATGATGTAGGCTTTTAAGCCAAATACATGATTCGTTTTGGCAAAAATTAAATTTGAAAGAAAAAAGGATTGATCGTCTTGTTCCCTTACTGTTTCTTCTCTTCCCCCTGCTTAGTGCTAAGGATTGAACCCTGGTCTTCATGCATAAATATGAGCTGTGCCAGTCAACTACACTCCTAGCCCCTCTCCTTATTTTTAAAAAAAACATTGTATATGTGAGCAAAAAAAAACGTGAGTCCCGATTTGTGGCTGAGTTAAATAGAGTTGGCCCTCCGTTTTCCCTGTCGTCTCCCTCTGGCATCCACCCCGGGAAAGGTGGTCTCATAATGCTGTCCCCAGCAGTATTGTGGGTATCAAGGAAGCCAGTTAAAGCTGGGAGGATTGGGACAGACAGTACCGTGGGTAAAGGCTCTTGCCACCAAGCCTGATGACCCGAGTTCGGTGCCCAAAACCCATGTAATGGGAGGAGAGAATTGATCCCTGCAAGTTGTTCTCTGCCCTCCACATGTGTGCCATACATACACACATACATACATAGTAGGAGAGAGAGCACATCCCCAGTCAGTAGCATCCCCCACCTTATCCCTTATGTGCCCTTAAAATAGGAAGCAATGTTCTGTTGCAAGAACATTGCAAGTTAACACTAAGATGTTTTTCAGCCCAGGATTTGGGGAAAGTTAAAATAGGGAGGAAAATATGTTGGCATTCTCCCTGTGGCATAGAAGGGCTGGATGTGATAAAACACGGCTATAGTTCCGTACTGAGGAGGCTGAGGCAGGAAGATTGTGAGCTCAAAGCTAGCCAGGGCTAGATAGTAAGATCCTGTCTATTAAAGATACATAGATGGGTGGATGGATGGGTGGGTAGATGAGAGAGAGAGAGAGAGAGAGAGAGAGAGAGAGAGAGAGAGAGAGAGAGAGAGAGAGAGAGAGAGAGAGAGAGAGAGATAGACAGAGAAAAATATTGAAATAAAGGCTCCAGAGCAGTGCAGACCTCCGTCATCTTTCCCAGGTAAGATGGACTGTAGGTGGTCCCCTGATCCAGCAAGTGTTGGCTAGCCAAGCTTCCAGTTGGTAGACATGGTCTAAGGCCTCCCACCCCTCCCCTTCTCCTCCTCTCCACCAGGCTTCCACATAAACCCCACCCCTCAGCTCCATGAACAGCATCCAGGAAGATTCCAAGAGCCTAGGACCTCTCTCCGCCCTCCTGCTAAGTTTACCCACTTTGCAGCTTTTAACCTCCAAGAGGGAGTTTTGCAGCAGTCTGGAGGAAAGAAATGTTAAACTGGTCAGATGCAGCTCCCTGGTACAGTGCTTGCCTGGCATGTGTGAGGCCCTGAGTTCAGCACAGCAGGAGGGAAAAACAGTAAACTTCCTAGCGGAAACACTGCCCATCACCCCACCCTTCCTTCCAGCTCCTTCTCCTCCCTCCCTTCACAGGACGGTCATTCAATGACCAAGATCTCTGTTAATGTTCAGGGGAGGAGCTCCGCTCCGCAGGAACCTGTTATTAAGTCCGTTTGTTTCACTGGAGCTCACAGACAGTCTCAGGGTGTGCCACCTGCAGATCAAATGGCCGGTGGATGGGTATGGTGCCAAATGGCAGGAGAGACCCACAAGTGTGGAGAGGTGGACAGAGGCGTTTTTGATCCATGCAACTCTGCTGGTCCTGCGTACAGCAGTCTCCATGTCAACACTGGAGCTCAGTTTAGGATCATGCTCCATTCTGATTTATAGTTAATGTTTCTGTAGGGCTCTGGGTTGATTAGAGCTGCCCCCATTGGCTTGAATATTTTGCATCTTGGCTCTTGAGGATTAGCTTGGATTTGACTGTGATGACTAGAAACTATAAAGGTATGGAGTTGGAGCTGGGAGGAGGTGGTGGCGCATGCCTTTAATCCCAGCACTCAGGAGGCAGAGACAGGCAGATCTCTGTGAGTTCAAGGTCAGCCTGGTCTACAGAGTGAGTTCCAGAACAGCCAGGGCTGTACAGCAAAACTCTGTCAGGGTTGGGAGGGGCAGGAGGAGGGGTATGGAGTTGAGCTACACCCTCTGCTGAGAGTGACTTTAAGATAACCAGTAATGCAAGAAAAATTAGGGAAATATCTCAAACCTAATAATTCCTGTTTATCTCTGTAAAAGAAATACAGTCCTAGATCAGATTTCCTTTTGCATTTCCTGTTTCTGTCTTGCCATAAGTAACAGTCTTATTTTTTTCTATTTAATTTATTGTTATTTGTGTGTATATGTGTATGTGTGTGTGTGTGAGAGTGTGTCTGTGTGAGAGAGGGGTGGAGGAAGGAAGGGAAGGAGAGAGAGAGAGAGAAGAATGATCACATATGTCATGGCACACACGTGAAGGTCAGAGCACAACCTGAAGAAGCCATGTCTCTCCTAGCTTTACACGGTCCAGGAATAAAATGCAGGCCATCAGGCCATCACAGCAAGGCGGATGCCTTTCCACCTGCAGGCCTCTCCCTGGCTGCTCATTGCTTATTTCACAGGTAATGATAAAACAACAAAGTGAGTCCTGGGTCCTGGTTGCCTGACTGGAGTCTCTTCTTACTTTATCTCATTTTAATTTCAAAACAGAGTCCATAGCGTAGACACTGTCACACTGTTCTTACAGATGACCGATGAGGGCTCAGTGAGCTAGCTGCCCAAGGGCCATGCCTCTCTCTGTGAAACAGAAGTCCTAACCTGGTTCCCACAGTTACCCACCCCTCTCAGACTGCTGACCCACCTAGAACCAAGGTCCTTGCAGATCCTCCTGATCGGTACCAAGAGCATGGCACAACTGCCCTGAGCATCCCTGCATCTATCCCTGCATCTGTATAGGGATGGAGGAAAGACTGTCAGCCTCCAACTACTCAGGGCTGCTGAAGAGTCAGGAACAATGGTGAGGGTGACATGGGCCAAGACGAAAAGGCTCTCTATAGTGACCCAGGGGACATCTGAAGAGCCACACGTAAATGGTTCCACACCTATATACTAGTGATCTCTGTGTGTTTCTCAGGGAATAGAATAGTAGAACAGAGCATGGGAGCCATGAAGGACCAGTTAGCTAGCTAAGGCCTTGTCTTAGAACTCTCTTCCTTGAGTTTTGCTAACCCTCTAGAACACTGATCCTCAACCTTCCTAACGCTGCGACCCTTTAATACAGTTCCTCATGTTGTGGTGACCCCCCCACACACACACACCATAAGATTATTTCATTGCTACTTTCTAACTGCAATTTTGTTACTGTTATGTATCGTAATATAAATATCTGATATGCAGGATATCTGATATGGCACCCCCAAAGGTTGAGAACCACTGCTCTAGACTTAGCAAAGCAACATTCCAGCTATAACTATAATTCCTTCAGCTTCCCAAAGATTTTGTGTGCATGTGTGATTGGGGGAAGCGAGAGAGTCAAACCCGGGGCCTCAAGTATGCTAGGTCAGCACTCTGCCACTGAGTCCCATCCCCAGCCCAGATAATTTTCACTGAACAGGTAGGTAATTCTTCAGTGACGTCATGCAAATGAGAGCTGTTTGCAGACTTCAAATAGGTAGCAATAATCCACGTCTGAGCAGCAGGGAAGACCTGGGCAGTTGTTCTATCCATACAGATGTTCATGTTTCACAGTCAGAAGGTGTTGTGACTCCGTGCTATGTCTTCTTTCTAAAGATGATCTTTGTAAAGGTGGTCCTGGCTGTCCTGGATCTCACTCTGTAGACCAGGCTGGCCTCAAACTCACAGAGATCCACCTGCCTCTGCCTCCCGAGTGCTGGGATTAAAGGTATCCATCACCGTGCCTGGCTGTTAACACCAGTCTTGAACAGACATTAACTTTGTGTGTACATTTTGTCTACATGTATGACTATGCACCACATACATGCTTGGTGCTCATAGAGGCCAGAAGAGGGCATCGGATCCCCTGGAACTGGAGGTCTAGACAGCTGCGTGTTACCCAGCTCCTCAGGCTTAGCGGCAAGCCCCACCGAGCCATCCCGTCAGCCCTAACGTACATTTCTAAACATTGTTGATGGAAAGTGTGGTTTCTCATGGTCAGGAAAGATTTGGGAGATTAGCTGTCGTTAAAATCAGGGTCATGAAGACAGAAAGCTTTTTTCAGCCTTTGCACAAGAGCCCATTAATGTGACAGGACAAAAACCTAGATTTAGTGTCTCCTTGGTTATTTTAAGCAGGAGCACACAGTTAGCACAGAACCCCACTGACCCCCCAGGCCTGTGGCCAGAGGTCAATTCCCAGGGGTTTCTCCATTTTTCTTTCTTCCCTCTGTGGTGCTTTCTGGAGTCTGGTCTGGGAGCTGCACTCTGGGGGCAGCTTGTGACGGGTGGAGGCCTTGGTGCAAGTGTGCAGGGTCTCAGTAACAGAACTCCTTCATACTGTGCTTCCTCAGCAGGGAAGAGTGAACGCGGCTGTTTATTCACAGGTCTAGGAGTCTCTCACTCTCCAGACCCTGTGGTTTCTTGTCTGCTGTCCCTTATCCCAAATAAGTAGTTTCAATTCTCAGAAGTGATTACTGCATCGCTGGAAAGGAATGTGGGAATCTTGCCATTCCACCTCTGTCTCTCCCACTTCAGTGAAATAGGCGGAAAGGGGAAAACAGACAGCTCTCACTTCCTGTCGCTTAATATTTTGGCTAGTTTTTTTGTCCCAACATTGTGACAGAATTGGAATGACCAGAAGACACGTGGCCACCCATACCTCTGACTCTAGGACCCACAGGCTCACATTCTGCCTTTGAGGGTCTTGGTCCTCCATCATCTGAAAGTGCCTATGGGGAGTAAAATGTTCCCGTTTATAGAAGTAGCACGTTAACAAGCAGGAGGTGACGAGAGGTTCTCCCCATTTACGTTAGACTCTGTGATTGGTAGCTTTGTCACGTGGCCCCAAATGCACATCCTCTAAAAGGTTTTCTCAAGTTTCATCACCTCGCATGACTCTAAGTTTTGCCCGCTGTTAGTCAGTAGAGTGGTAGCCTCAGGAAAAGCTACCATCGAGTCTTCGTGGGTCCCTCCATGCAAGTGATGCCTTTGACCCAGAGACAGAGCAGTGTCACTGTGGCCAACATGACGCATCCTTTCTTCAGCTAGGGTCGACTCTGAATCTGGAGCCCACCCAGGCCATAGAGGCACCTTCTGGAAGTGCCACGGAGTGCCTCAGGTGCGCGTTCAGAGTGTGCTTTACGGAGAAGTTACTATTAGAACCCTTTGTGCATTGCTGCCCAGACGCCTGCAGACATAGGTGAATGGCATATGCTTGCTGTCCCAGCACAAACAGTAAACATGACTTTCTTTCCATGGCCTCCTTCTGTCGGTAGAAGAACACAGTAGTAACCAGAGCAACTCCATGCTAGGAGCCTACCTGCCTTCTAAGAAGGTAAGCTTTATAGTACAGCAGGTCCCCAGCCACTAAGTCGGATGCCTGAGCTTACACTCAGTTCACTGTTTGTGATCCAGAATGGGATTGCCCACTTGTGTGTGACAAATGGGGGCCCTGAGACACCTGTGCTACAGTCCTATGTAGGTAGCAATGGTGTCCAGGAGCAGCTAGCACCACACTGTTGTGCCTTCTCCTTTCTCTGCCTCAGCCTCCCCGACTGTCACACTCCAGGGCCAGCAGAGCAGGGAGTGGTCAGTGAGGTTGTAGGGGGTTGGCTCCCCACCTGGGCAGCAGATAAACAGGAGATAGCACTGAGGTGTTAACCTCTTATGAGCTGATAGGAAACCAAGAGGGACTGTGGGCACCATGTGAGACACGGTTTCCAAGTCATGGTATGCATCTGTGTCCCCTGGGGACTTGCTGTGGTCCCAGGCACCCACCCAGCAGGTCTATGGCTTTGCATTTCCACCAGGCTCCTAGGGTTCTGCTGCTCCGTGGCCCTGTCTGAGTGAGAAGAGCCCCTACACAGAGGGTTGGGTGTGAGAGAGGTGAGCAGGGGGTGAGAGCTGTATTCCACCTTATGTGGTTCTCTGCAAAGAACTGAGGAGGGATGGGCAGAAGCAGGACAGTGAGTGCGAACCCATCACTGCGTGGAGACAGTGATGAAGAGTGCTGGGGACAGGGACAGGCTAGATGGCCTCTGAAGAGCCGGAAACCACATGTCACCTCTGCCGGATGGATGGATGGATGGATGGATGGATGGATGGATGGATGAATGGATGGATCAATGGATCGATGGATGGATGCATGCATGGATGGATGTATGGATGGATGCAGTTGGAAGACGTGTGCCTGTCATAGCACAGCAGGAAATCTTAAATCCTCTCATCCTGGGAACAGTGTGTTAGCGGGGTACCTGCCTGCTCTCTTGATACACCAGGGCCTTCTGCGGCAGAGGACAAGGTGACAGGGCTGAAGGTCTCCGCTCAGCAAAGCAGTGAAGAGCCAGGCTCTGCCCCCAGCTAGCCATGCCCACGAGCACTTACCTTTGTAACTTAATATCCTCTCATCTTGCCAGACATGGTGGCCCCTGCCTGTGATCTGAGGACTTGGGAGATAAGTCACAGGAAGGTCAGGAGTTCAAGGTTAGCCTGAGCTATGTGAGACCCTATTTTGGGAAAAAAAAAAAAAAAAACAGGCCACAGCACTCCTCACCCCCACCCTGCCAAAATCAATAAAGTGAGGAGAAAGCAAGGTGCTAGAAGCTGGATAAAACTGTCTGTCATCTGTAAAATACACAGTGTCATTCCAAGGCAGTGATACGGAAATGCATAACATCACAAGCAAAGTCCAAAGGTTGTGTGGTGCCTATTACCTCTGCAACTTTGGACATGTAACTTCCCCTCTCTGGATCTCACTACCCTTCCCCATGTGCCATGGAAATAGTAGAGATGCCTCTCATGGAGGTTACTAAGAGAATACAATGGGTAATGCACTCAGCTCTATACCCAGCGCAAAGCGTCACTCAACACAGGAATTCATGTTGGAAGGGAAGCCAGATGCCAGGTAACTAGAGGGAGGGGTCTGCACTGCACCCACAGGATTTTTGCTTCTTCGTCATGCTTGGTGAGGAGGCAACGCCAACCCCAGCCAGAGGGGCTGGTCTCAGGTTCTGTATGCAAATCTGACTAAGAAGAG
This sequence comes from Peromyscus nudipes, assembly GCA_902168325.1. Taxonomy (NCBI): domain Eukaryota; kingdom Metazoa; phylum Chordata; class Mammalia; order Rodentia; family Cricetidae; genus Peromyscus; species Peromyscus nudipes. Next base: position 19,015 of record CABHPH010150999.1, on the reverse strand, counting down.
AAGCTTTGGAAGTCACTGGTGGTTACTGTGTCCTGTGGGGACCATCAGGGAGGGTGAATGGGCTACATTTCCTGGGAGGTGACGTGTGCTTTCTGTATTTGGTCGGTTTCCTTGCAGAGTGAAGGCAGCAGGGCAAACCAACAGGGCTGTCTGTGTCTGCAACCTAATGCGATATGGGGCTTCATGAATCGTGTGGTTGGTTTCTGTCTGCAAGTGAACTGTGCAGTGATTAATCACTCTGTGGACTTCGCTCACGAGCGATGTTTTCTCTTCTCTTCCAGATGAGCACAATGCCCGGACTGCCCACTCGGCCCTGCTTTTACGATATAGACCTTGACACAGAAACAGAGCAAGTTAAAGGCTTGTTCTGATGGAACGACACTCGCACAGGACCTGAGCCAGGTGGGCAGCTGTGATTTGGGTCTTGTTATCAACTCACATGCTTTCTTGTGTTGTTTTCCTCGTGTTTATTGTAAGTGTGCTCAAATAAGTCAGTTGTTTCCTAGGTCGCTCCAAGTTCATACCTAATAGCTGCCTGTGACTTGGGTCCCCTCCCCAAAGTGAACATGCCCCCAGTTTACCTGGACTTGAGTTCAGTAGAAGTTAGATCGTACATTCTCCTGTTATGGACTTAATTGGAGTGCTTCTTGTCTCGTGACAAAGGCTAGTGTCGGCCGTCATTTAAGACTAGCTTCCTACCTTACTTCCGCACATCTCGGTACAGAGTTACAGTTGTGTTAAAGAGGCCTTGGGTTTATTTCCCAGGGCTGCCGTAACAAAGTGCCATGGACGCGTGGGTTAGAACAGAGCTGTGTCCTGCTGTCCTACAGACTGGAAGTTCAGGGTCAGGGTATCCGTTGAGTGGGTGTCCTGCTCCCTCCGAGGGAGACCATGGCATATTCACCACCACGTATCGCGTCCCCACCATCTCTGCCTCTTCAGTTTTCTCTTCCTTCTCCCTCTGTGCTTCTGCCCTTCTAGGGTCTTCTCTTTTTCTCTTTTTTCTTTTTCAGTTTGTGTGTGCATGTGTCGTTGGTGGTGGTCTTCAGATTTTGGGTTATTTTTGGTTTTTTTTGAGATGAGAACTCACTAACTAGCCCAGGCTGGCCTTGAACTCATGATCCTCTTGCTTCACCCACTCAAGTGTGAGGCTTATGATTATCCACCACCATACCTAGCACTTTGTCCTCTCCCACTAAGAACCCCAGGCAATTCGACTCAGGCTCAGATAAAGACATCATCTTAACTTGATTACTCTGCCAAAGGCAGTCACGGAGTCCCTGTCACAGGTGCCCAGGGGCAGGCTTCCCACATACCTTTGGGGCAACGCAATTCAACTTTTAACTATGGTTGGGCTCTTTTGCCCCTGGAAAGCCACATACAGATGGACAACAGGTCTTCCTTGAAACATGGATATTAGAAACCTTTCTGGATTCTGGTCACTCAGTTTAAGAAAGTAGAGCTTTAATCTGTGCTTTTCAGGCCACTCAGAGCTGGGGGGTGTGGGCCTCATTCCTGCCCATCCCATAGTGTTAAGGCAATACCTGCTGGCTTTTGGCTTACCCGCCAATATAAAGATAATGACCACATTTCCAACGTTCCTGCCTGGAACTCCCAAGCAGAAGTTGTAAAGGTTTTGGGTCTTCCTTTACATCCATACATCAATGTGTTCCCAAGGTCCAGTCTTCCCTTAAACTTTCTCTCAACTCTCTCCCTTAGCTCAGAACCCCTCCTTCTTGGCATCACACTATGTTCTGGGCCTTTGGGTGGTCTTGTTTAACCCGAATACCCTTCAACACCTCTGAGTTGGGACCCTAAGCAGGATGCGAAATTCCCATTTCCTTTGATTTCAGCACTAACAGTTTTATGGAGTTTGGGGGAGCTGATGTCTTGGGGTGAGCTCATGTGTGAGGGAATGGAAGGACAGCCTCAGATCATGCTCAGGAGCTATCCAGAGTTCTGCTGTTGTAATTCATTTTAGGTAGGGTCTCCCATGGACCTGCAGCCTGCAAAGGAAACTAGACTTCGTGGCCAGAGAGCCCCGGGGTTCCTTCTGTCTCCACCTCTCCAACCCTGGGATTACAAACACACACCACTAGACATGGAATTTTCATGTGCAGGTTCTGGGGATCGAACTCAGACCCTTGTGTTTGCAAAGCACTTTACTAATTAAGCCATACTATCCCAACGACCCCCTTTGGTGTTGGAGTTTGGAGAGGTTCCTTGTTTGGTTTTGATTTTGATTTTCTTCCTATAAGGTTTTTTTTTTAACTGAACAATTATGATCTGGACTCTGATAAGAAAGGTAAGGAGCCCCTGAAATGGACTCATATTGAACTGAGGAGTGGAATAGCTGCTTTCATGCTATGGAGTGGTATTTCACTGCCTGTGTGTGTTTGCTGCTGAGAAGCAGGGGCTGTTGTAACTTGCAGCCACAGCCATGAATTTAGTCCTCATCATCCTCGGAAAAGAAAACCCCAAGAAGGACATCAGATGAGCTGTTGAACAAAGGAACCCAGGGACGTGACCTTGGGTAACAGTGCTATTTTGGTCCTCTGTTGTGTTGTGCTGTGTGTTGAAGTCCCCAGGTAGGCCTCGGGAAAATAACAGTATCATTCCTTTTAAACCAGAAGTTGAGCCTTGCCCTAACTAATTTCTTTTCGTGTCGAGAATCCTATATGGTACATATCTGTCATTTGTCTCCAGAACAAGTGTGTACGAATCTCTGGTCTCTAATGAAGAGTATTTTTCCCAGACTTTTGGTCCGTTTTCATTTGTTCTCCAAATAGGTCATACGAGCCCAATGATACCTTAATTATTGCCATTAAGACTGAGGTCATGCCAAGGATGTGCCCTTGTCTGTACCAATGCATATACCTAAATACATTTGTGACTTAACCTATGTGTTCCCTGGCAAGCATCCCTTCAGCTTTTATCTGAAGATGAGGCAATCCAGGAACGGTGGCTCAAGCTGTTAATCCCAGCACTCTGGAGGTAGAGGCAGGAGGATCAGGATTTCAGGGTTGTCTTGACTACATAGTGATCACCCCGGGCTGAACAAGACCCTATCTAAAACTAACACATAGGGAGCTAGAGGGATGGCTCAACACTTAAGAGCACTTGCTGTTCTTGCAGAGGACCCAAGTTTGGGTCCCAGCACCTCTATTAGAGGGGCTCACAACTACTTGTAACCCTAGCTCCAGGGAGATCTGCTACCCTCTTATGGACGGACTGGGATGGGGACACACTCACATACATACACTGAATCTTAAAATATATAATTAAAATGGAGCAGGGGCCTGTGGTAATGATCTTCTGACATGCCAGGTACTGTGCTCAGCACCTTACACTCATGGTTCCAGCACCTACAGCAGGTATTGTCCTAGTAAACCTTAGAGGCTTCAGGAAGATAGGTCCTCTGTGTGTGGTCACAGAGAGGTGGTGTCTGAGGGTAGTCTGCATATAGCGAGCATGTGTGATTTTGCCGTACCAGTCACCTAACACGGAGAGATTCAGCCAGCGAGGTATTACATGTCAAGGCTGTGACCACACAGACCCAGAGAGGTCAACACACTGCCCAGCTAATGGCGACAGAAGCCAAGCTCCAAGCCAGATTAGCCAGCTCCCAGTGTGACGCAGCCTTCGCCCCCCATCCCTACATGAGCTTAGGCCCATTCCAAAAGATGCTATCAGCCGGTGAGTACATTTGGGTTCTTTTTAAAATAACCAAAGATAAGTACTTGGATATTCAACTCAAAGCTCGAAGTTTATCGCGAAACTCGGTGTAACAGGACGGCAGCACAGTGGGACTGTCTCTCACCTCACCCTCTGCCTGTATGGCATTGCTTCTCATCTATCCAAGGCTGCTTGCTGTCTTGTGAAATGACTAAATACCCTTCTAGGCTGGCTGGGCAGTAGTTCAAAACCCATCATTTGACCCTGCTGGAACAATTGACGCGGGCTCTGGTGTCCCCAGATAAAAGCTCTTTACAAATAACCATTCCCTCTCCGTGGCTCCTGTGTGCTGCTCCTGTAAACATTTCTCCTGTTTCCCATGCCTCTCCAGCATGGCCATCCAGGACCATTTCTGTCAATACCCAGAGGTCTGTTAGCCCTTGAAATGCATAAATAAAGGACGTTTCCTCCTGGACAAGGCTCCAGCATCTCGAATACACTGACTTTGTCATCAAACTTTATCGCCACTGATCATTTTACACCTTCAGCTGCAGCAGCGCGGTCACCATCCTTCAAGGAATACGGTGGGGACTTGCACCTGTGCCCCACCAGGGAAGAAGGGGAGCTGATGACTGCTTTCCTTCCGCTCTTTCTCGCCTTTCCTGCCTCTCTCACTTTCCATCCAGGAAACGTCATGAGACTAGATGTGAACGTGAGCTCCAAGGAGTCGCCAGGACTTGAGCTCAACCTCTTTTGTTAAAAGACTTCCCTGTAATTCTTTTGCTGTTGTTTGCGTGAGGTGTGACTCATTCTTTTGGATGTCACTAAATAGAAATCTTTCAAATAAGTTGGGGCCTCCTGAAATCCATCCTGTGTTTCGAGGTGTATGTGTTACAGGGGATAGGGTATTGTACTCCTCTCTCATCTTCTGGGTTCTCATTCTCAGCCTTTATCATACTTCTAAACCTACAAATGCTCCGCACAATAAAGTCTAGCAGACTTCCTGAAAAACCCAAGTACCCTCCCTTCAATCTGCTGTACAATTTTTTGTTTTGTTTTGTTTTTTGAGACAGGGTTTTTCTGTGTGCTTTTGGTGCCTGTTCTGGATCCTGCTCTGTAGACCAGGCTGGCCTTGAACTCACCGAGATCCGCCTAGCTCTGCCTCCCGAGTGCTGGGATTAAAGGTGTGCACCACCGCTGCCCGGCTCTGCTGTACAATTTTTAGTACCCACTGGGATCCACTCTGGTCCCACTGTAAACTCTAGTATTTTGCCACAAGTTTCTTTTCTAGAGTTGCACCCAAAGAATGCCACCCCAGCTCATTTCTTCCCTAATTGAGGGCAAAAAATTTCCAAGAGGCTTACTGACCAGAAGCTACTCTCGAGTCCGGTGTCCACATACTTACCTTTCCATGGACAGACCTGCGCAACCCCAACTCCCACATCAAAGGGGACCCTGGGGTAGCATCTCAGCCCCATGATTTGGGTTTTGAAATTTTATCTTTTGCTCCGTCACTGCAGTAAACATACACTTATTCTTTCCTCTCTTCCAGGCAAGGATAACAGCAGCCCTGGATATTCAATCCTTTCTGGCATCTAATGACTCCTACGACTAAGTCCTCCTTATCTAGCTTAGGTACCAACTGTGACCCTCTTAATTCCCCTTAAAGGGAACTTTGGGGGCACAATACACTTACTGAAATAGAGTATTTCATACATATTTTGAACTGGGGATGTAGATCAATGGTAGAACATTTGCCTAGCATGAGCAAGGTCCCAGAGTCCATTTCCAGCATCAGGGAGCGTTTCATATATTCACCTTCTACACTAGGTTCCCCGTGGGTAAACCTTCAAGGTTGTTCCTCCCTTTAGAATAATAAATAATTCATTTTTACATTTCCACCTCAGCTGCCGGCCCCCACCTCTTCAGTTAGACTTTGCATGTTTTTGCCAGCCCTTCAGCTTTACCTTACATGTCAAATGTTGTGGTACATGCCTGTAATCCAAATCCTGGGAAGGCAGGAATGTTGCAAGTTCAGGCTTGGGCTACACATTGGTCCTAGGTCTCACAAAAAGAAAGAAAAAATGTGGAACACAGACTCTTCTCTATGCACAAGACCATAGGGCCCGCTAACCGGTTTTCCATTTCTCGCCTCAGCAACCAGGAAATTCTTACCACACTCAGGGCATCTCCAGCCCACAGAGCCACCCCTCCTCTGTCCAGCAATGCCGTCCCTCCCCAGGACTCACTGACCACTACAGTGAGGCTGCTGTGTCTTTGAATAAAGAGCCAGGGCCTTTACTAGACAGCCCTCTTAACGTGACATGTTTTCTTTTCATTCATGTTTGTTATACTTGCCGTGTTTCTGGTTTCTGTTTACTCCCCTGACTTAGACTGTGATGTTGAGGGGTATTTGAAGTTCTGTCTTCGTCTCCATCACTGTCTTTAGTCTTTAAACTGCCCAGACATCTCCCCTGTCTCCAGACTGCTCAGTTATCTGTGGGAGGCAAATCTACCCGCCTTCAACAGAATGAACTCTTTTGGCCCACAAATAAATCCCTCCGTGTATAAACTCAGATGAAAGGCTGCATACTGGCATTTACATTTTTCCTGGAGTGGGAACATGTTTTCTTCTGGGACTTAGATGTTTTGCTTGGTTTTGTTTTTCCAATGTAGTCTGATCACTTTCTCTTTCTAAAAGACTGCAAAGAGCTGGGCATGTGGTCCATGTCTATAATCCCACAGCTTGAGAGGTGGAGGCCGGAAGATTGGGAGGTAGGCCTAGACTACATACCAACTTCAAGGCCAACCTGGGTTAGATAAAACCCTATCAAAAATAAATGAATAAATTTTTAAAACGTTAGAGAATTCAAGATCTGCCAAAAATCGTAACATTTTTTGAGAAGGCAACAAATTGTTGAAAAGCCCGGGGTCTGTTCATTCCTATCTTCTCCCAAGTGCATTTTCAGAACTTGCTGTCTGTATTAAACAGGAACAGAAATCCAAGACAACCGGATTGTTAATCTGAAGCCTATAACAGTCCCAGGATCCTATATATTATACAGATCCAAAATCTGCAAGTCATGGAAATTCTGGAATGTCTTGGGAAGTTCAGGGGTCACCTTGTGGTACAGCACTAACTCATGGTTATGGGGTGCTACATCTGATTCTCTCTGTGTATATGTGTGAGGTTCATGTTTATTAGGGGTACATATATATGTGCAAATATACATGCACTTCCGTGGAGCCTAGGAGACAACTCTGGGTCTCATTCTTCAGGTGCTGTAGCAGTTATGACAGTCTCCTACTGGGCTGGAGCACACTAAGGCTGGCTGGTCAGGGAGCTCCAGGGATCTGCCTGTCCCTGCCCTGATTCTCATTTCTCACACAGGAAACATCCCACCCAGGAGTCCCAGCCTTGGCTTATGAATGGAGCCATTTCTCCACTCTTGGGTTTTCTTTAAAACTATGGCACAAGTAAGAGTTGGATACCGGAGGATGAGGCGATTTGGCTCTGAGACTTTTTTCCCCCTATTTTTCAGGCTCTTAGCTCTTTGCTGCAGTTGGAGAAGAAAGTGAATTTTGAAATCCGCTTGTTATGCAATGCTGGAGAAATCGTGAGACAGGCCAAAGACTGCTTCCTCCTTTGAGATGAATTCTGTTCCCAGCCAAGCCGTGTTCAGCAGAAGGACCTTCGTCACCACTGGAAGACGCCGAGCTCCTCTTGGTTCCTATAGCGTTCACACCGTTTCTGCTGCTTAGACTTTGGAGTGTTTATTTTACGGGGACTGGGGGATTACCAGAGTGTGAACTAAAAGCTGGGGTTCTCCTCTCTGGAGTTTCCTCGTTTGTCGTTTTTTTTTTAATTCTTCTTTCCCCCTGTGTTGGGGTGGGATGCCAGGCCTCCTCGGCTTGCACAGCCTCTACTGCTAAGCTGTCTCTTTATTTTTGTCTTTGAACTGAAAATAAACATGTTTCTAGAAAACCACCCAACTAGTTGTGTTCAGTGCCGAATAAAACCGCTCTCCAGATGTTGCTGTCCGCGTGGATCTTGTGGGATGTCACCTGGGAGATTTGTGGAGGAAATTGCAGGTACGTTTGGCACTATCAATGACAAGAAAACAATCACACAGAGAGAAATGTCTGGGCAGCTAAGCGCTTCTGACTATGGAAGGTCAGCCGGTCCCTGGGAACAAGGTGCACTATCTACGCACGATGACTTTCAGGTCCCAGAGAAGTCGCTTACCTAATACAAGCCTACAAATTTCTTCCACCATGAATGAATCTCAATGGCCATTCAACTCTCTGGGCCCACAGGGCTAGGAGAGTGCCTCTGAAAGGTCAGGTGATCGGCAAATGTTTTTCCTTTGGCCCAACTGAGTGCAAAGGGAGAACGTTCTATGCCCTGTTCCCTACTTTTTGACCCTTCTTTGTCCCTTTTCCCCCTTGCAATAATATAAAATTATGTAAAACTCGAAACAAAACCGAGGATTCAGAAACAGACAATACGTCGTTGTGCTTCTAAGCAATATAAGTAAAACTGTCACCATAAATATCCTAAATCACCCGAGGCACAGGATCCTTCCAGTATGCCCTTACGGTGCCCACTCCAGTGACCCTGCTTGGCCCACAATGTGTTTTTATGCGCAATTTAGCTTGTTCCAAAACACTGTTTGAAAACTGGAAAGCCCACTCAGAGTGCCTCTCCCGAGTATAATTTTGCCTAGCGATTTGAAGGTGCCCTTCCTGGTCTCTGCTCTTTCTTGGGGAGTCCACCGCTCCACATTCACACTTACCCTGTCTCCTCAGTACTTAAACCTATGTGGTGGTAGGTTCTCCATGGAACGCACTCGGAGTGCAGTAGCTGACTGTGAGCTGCTATGTAAGGAGTCCCCTCATCATACGGCCAAATATACGTATGCTTTTAAAGCATAAGCCAAATATAAATCCCCTTTTTCATTAGGTCCCTTTGTCAGGAATATAGTCACAAGAGGTTACTAATCCAATCTTCTATGTAGGAAAACACTTGGGAGTCTCATTCAAGAGCTAAGCAAAATGTCCCGTAACTCACCAATTTCCTAAAAGCAGGTTAATGGCCACAGGCCTGGGCCACCATCATGGGATACTGCAGAAGAATCAGAGTAATCTAAACTGTCCCTGTTCCTGAAGGGCCAGATTCCCCACCTCTTATCGCCTGTTTGTGGGCACTCTGTGTTCTGAATAGAGGACATTCGTGTAAAACAGACGCGGAGATGGATTTTCCAAGGGGACATTCGTGATGACAGTGGCTGAGCCTTCCTTAACGACTCAGCTGGGGACTTGCTTCCTGAAACAGAAGAAAGGAAAGGATACAGAAAAGATGTCACTCGCTGAAACAAGACCACAGTTGAGTCTTCAAGATGAACACAACATCAAATGCTTAGCTACATCATCTTCCTGATCTCAGCTTTGTGAGCTGGGTTCTCATGTTCTCCATCCTCTGTGGCAGCTCCCCAGGTCCAGGGTGCAGCTTCCAAATCTAGCATTGCTTTGCTGAGTCCAAGGCCATACGGGTACTCTAGTGGTCTGCTCCATAACACAGCTCTATTTATCAGGCCTATACATTCAAGCTAAGTTTGCCCCATATGTGGTGTTAAGTAAAACACAGATCATCTCTCTGGGCAATTAACAGTAGACCCTTCCCTCCAAGCATTTGAACTAATTTTTACTTATACACAAGCTTTACAATCGTTGTTTTAGAAAAGCTGGTCTTAAGATTATCTTCATTAGAATACCTGAGATCCTTGCTAAAAGTGAAACTTTTGCTGGGGATGTAGCTTGGCTAGTAGCATGCCTGCCAACCATGCAGGAAGCCCTGGTTCCATCCTCAGCACCACACAAAACCAGCACTCAGGAGGTAGAAAGAGGAAGGTCAGAAGGTCAAGGTCACCTTCAGCTACATAGAAAGTTTGAGGCTAGCCTGGGCTACATGATACTGTCTCAAAAAAAAAGTGACAATTTCCTCTTGTTTTTTTGGTTTTTTTTTTTTTTTTTTTTATAAACCATCTGATTCTGGGGTTTGCTCCTTAGGTTCTGTATTTGAACACATGTTTATTATGTGATTATTCTCCAAGCTAAAGATTAAGAATTAACCTGACCTCCACTTTTGTATCATCACTGAGCCAGCACAATGCTAAACACACAGGAGGTCTAAGTAAATACTCCTTGAAAGGCTGAATGATCATTGATGGCAGCAATCTCTGGCCCAGTGCCACCCCTCTGACAAATGTCCCTCGTCCAGCCCTGTCAATCCCTCCCTCCTGCTCAGAGCCAAGTCACTCAGCTGTCTCCCCCACCGCCTTTCTTCCTCTGGCTCTCAAGCCCCCCAAGTTTCATTCTTTCCCATGTTTTTGGCATAGAGTCTCCCTGTGTAGATGTGAATTCACTATGTAGACCAGGCTGGCCTGTGATGTGAGATTCTCCTGTCCCAGCCTTCCCGGGCTGGCCACAGCCAGCTCCGAGTTTATTTATGTGACCTCTTAAGAAGGTTCATTTGACAGCAATGGAGAGATGAGGTCATCTGGCGCTCCCTTCCCTGAACCTTGTCTAACAAGCCACCAAGAGCTGAGTACCCACTCAGACAAGACATCAACACAGCTTGGAGGATTTAAAAAAAAAAAAAGCTGAGGAAGGGTTCCCCAGAAACGGCTCTAGAAGCCATGAAGGGGGGTGGGGGTAGAAGGAGCTGGTCAAACAGAGGCTGGATCTGTAGGCAAGGCTTTGCAACTACCAGCAAGGGGGTTCCCTCCAGGCTTTGAGTTCACGTTCTTAAAAATCACGCTCTGTGGTTAGGCTTCCCAAAACCATCTAGCTGGGCCTCTTGAACGGCTTTAAAGAGCCAAACGTTCAGATCTGTTGTCACAGATTCATCTCGTGGTTAAGATGAGACCAAACGCAGGTTGGTTCCAGAAATGGCCCGCGCCCGCCTCTGTGTTTTGGGACAGTCCAGCTCTGAGGAGAGCAATGTGATGCTGTGCCCTTCCCTGAGGCTACGGTGTTTATGTAACAAATCAGCTCAACTTAAATATTTCTCATGGCGCGGTCAGAACTGCAGACCTCTGCCCAGCAGATCCACATGAATGTCATGTGTTTATGCAGCCCTGTGTGGGCATCTGTGTTTATGCAAAAGGACCCCAAGAGTTCAAAGCCAGTTAATAACTTCAGTCATACATCATGCTGCTTACGTGCTTTGCTATAAAGACGGCGAAGAGGCAATTTCTCAAAACCATCAGACTGATTCTATTTGCCAGTATACTTCAGAGCAGAGCCATTTAATGAATGTGTGTTTGGCAAAGTCTTACAATTAAGGAATTTTTCTTCCTCGGTAATTGCATGAGTCCTGATAATTCTCCTCTAAGTCAGCCTCCTGATGAGCCTCCCGCCCTGATAGAGACAATGTGTACCAGACAAAGAGCAGAGACAGGCATGGTGAGAGAACATGCAGGCTCTCCTGGGTTCAGGACAAGCCAACTAGACAAATGCTTTCCAATTTCAGCATGGAGTTCGGAGCCAGAGGAGTTTACAGGGACCAGGGGAACGGCATTCTACATAAACTACCCTTCCTGCTGAGTGTCAGATGGCGCATTGAGGACCTCGAAAATTTGAATTCCCAGAATATCAAGTACCTTCCAACCTCAAAATGTGAGTGCAGAGATTATTCCAAAGCCGAAAAGAAATTATTTTTCAATTATTCATGCTACCTAGCTCATCCTTCGAACAGATAATTGAAGTAACTGTAAATATGTATAAACAGAAGTGACAGGAAAGGAATCATCCACAGCAAACTACAGATGGACAGAAAAACCCACTTAAGTGCTAAATAATTAGGGAGGCCGGGAGCCAAGGATGATGGGAGGCTGGCCGTGGAGGGAGTGCTGAGCTGGGACAGGGCTGGAAGCAGCGGGTGGAAGTGGTCTGCTGGAGAGAGGGACCCACAGGCAGAGCAAGGGGGTGTAGACGCAGCCAAGCGTGTGCAGGGAGAGAGCAGTCGGCAGAGGGGTCTGGTTTCTGACAATTCTGAACTCTCAGAGGCAGAAGTGACAGACAGGGCCTCTTGACAAAAAGCAAGTGCACACTGTAGGAGACATCTCAGCTGCCCAGCCTGGATTGGCTACAATGACTGCAGAGCAGCACAGAGGTTCTCAGGAGGAATGGCCGCCCCAGCTCTGGCTCTGCCCTATTACTGGCTCATGTTGGCTTCGTGTTTCAGATTACTAGTACAGAGTACTGTGAATGTTCCGCACCCAAAGGATGGAGCATGTGACTTGTTTTTCTGTTTTGTTTTCTAGTTTTACAGAATTGGTGATGGAACGCAGGGCTTCATATGTGCTAGGCAAATACTGTACCACTAAGCTACATGGCCAATAACAACAACAGCACAACAAAACCAATCGTCTAAGGGCCTAGATTTGCCTAATCTGGTCATTGTACGTCGAAATGGAGGGTCATACTGTATACTATAAATACGTATGATGTTTGATTAAAAGTAAAATTATGAGCAGGGCGGTGGTGGCGCACTCCTTTAGTCCCAGCACTCTGGAGGCAAAGGCAGGCAACTCTCTGAGTTCAAGGCCAGCCTGGTTCTAATTCCAGAACAGCCAAGGCTACACAAAGAAACCCTGTCTCAAAAACACAAAATAAGAAAAAGAAAAAAGAGAATGGAAAGTCCAAGGCCAAACTGAGCTACATAGCAAGACCCTGTCAGAAAGAAAGAAAGGGGGTGAAGGAAGAAAGAGAGCTCATAGTAGCCATTTATTACACAAGTTTTAAGGGTAAAAGAATACCGTGGCCCTCCAAATTGCCAGCCTCATCCAGGACCTTTGCCCACCACAGTGTGTTCCCACTCAACACACGAAACTAATCAACAAAAAGAAACCCCATTCTAATCCAGCAAAACCAGCAGACAACCTGAAAATCAAAGTCCAAGACTAGCTGGTGTTATTGATCCATCCGAAAGGACCAATCAAATATGAAAGGCTGCTGTGAGATGTCTTTCTGTATGCTGTGAATAAAGCTGTTTTGCCCTTGGCAAAGCAGCTCAGAGGCAGGCAGGAAATCCAAGACAGAGAGAAGAAAGTCAGAGGCAGAGAGAGACACCAGCTGCCACCCAAGGAATAGCAAGATGCCAGCAGACCAGTAACGCCACAGCCACTCGGCAAAGCATGGATTAATAGAAATGGGTTAATTTAAGATGAAAGAGCTAGCTAGCAAGAAGCCTGCCATAGGCCATACAGTTTGTAAAGAATATGAAGCCTCTGAATGATTATTTTATAAGCAGCCATGGGACCGTGGGGTCAGGCAGGACCAGAGAAAACTTCCAGCTGCAAAAGGCTGAGCCTTTAAAGATTCTGAGGTAGTAGCAAAGCCTTGGGCAGCTGTCCCTTACTGAGACAGGTGCCCAATTCCACAGATGCCCAGAGACTGCACCCCGGGAGAAGCCTGCATGGAGAGCCTGTGAACACTAACAGGAAGTAGGAAGCGAGCCATTGTGCATGGGCAGCTATTTCCTTAATGACTTTTAATAATAGTTAACACTGAACGATAACTATCTGCCAAGACCCATTCCAGATGTTTTGTGGTTATTATTTAAGGAAATAAATACAAGGCTCATTTGTCCCATTTTATAGTTAAAGAAAGTGAGGCTTGGACAGGTACAAGGACGTGCCCAAGACCCCACAAGGGACACTTCTGGGACTCAACATAGTCTCTCTGACTCCAGAGCCATGCTCAACCCCACTGAGCACTTCAGCCTGGATCCAGGTTAAGGTAAATCTGTGTTCAAAGAGATGAAAGTCCCTTAAGGTGCTTGGACCAGGACCGACCCAGCAGCTTCCAGTGAGGCTTGGGAAGCTGAGCAGAAGAAGCCACCTGTGGATAGAAGACTTGTAGGCTTAACTATTAAAACATGGAAGCCAGGTGTGGTGGTGACACAGATATGTCATCCCAGCACTCAGGAGGCTGAGGCAAGCGGATTGCTGGGAGTGTGAAGCCTGGGTATGCTATACAGTGTGTTACCAGGGTTACATAGTAAACAAAGGGGGGTGTAAAAATATCATAGCAAGACCAGCTACACAACAAGCTCACAGGGCCCCCAGTCTGTGCCCACCCACGGAAGCAGGCTGTCACTGCCACACAGTCCCTACCAGGTACAGGCTCCATCCCCAGTACCGAAAGAGAAAAATCCTTTTAAAAAATTTTTAAAGGACTAACCACTGGGTTATAATCAATTGGATTCAGTCTAATTAAGCTGAAGTTTTAATAGAGTTTCACAATCAACTTTTGTATGTGTTATAAATCTAAAAATATAAGTCCAGTAAGATGGCTCAGCGGGATGTTACGGTTGGTTTTAATGTCAGTTTGCTACAAATTAGAATCCCTTGAGTAGGAAGCCTCGCCTGAAGAATTGTCCCAATTGTCTTAACTGGTGGGGGGGGGTTTGCAGCGGGGGTGGGGGGGTGGGGGGGTGGACAGGGGACAGAGGACGAAGGACAACCCTGGTTGTGGGTTACACCTTCTGGTAGCAACCCAGATAAACTCCCTTTTGTAATACTGGCTTTAATCTCTCCTGTTGCCTGCTCAGGCAGCCATTCTTCCTACCACAGTGCTGATTTGTGTTTGCCGCTGCTGCTGATTCCTTCCCCATAAAGAATCAGGGTTTCCAAGCTTTCACCGAGGGATAGGGACCACCGGCTCTCCAGACACTTTCCTGGCTTCCAGTGCCGGACTGGGTCTACTGAGGTACATGCCTTGTTGATGGAGTAACAACTACCTGTTCTGTTCCTTTAGCAAACCTGCCCAAAACACCTCACCGGAGTTCATTCACAGTCAGAGGAAAGAACCAAATTCTTCAAGTGGTCCTTTGACCGCCACCTGTGGCCTGTTGCATAAACGTGCCCCCCCCACCAGAAGTTATTGATTTTTAAGATTAAAAATACAACCAAGTACAGTGGCTACACCCTTCTAATCTCAGCATTTGAGAGGTGGAGGCAGGAAGATCAGGAGTTCAAGGCCAGCCTCAGTTACGTAGGGAGACCTTGCCTTAGATAACCAGGGGGAAAAGATTGGAAATACATTGCCAAGAATATGATTGGCAGCAGAATTGATGGTACAAGAATGTAATCATACCATTCAGGAGGAAGATACAGGAGGATTGGGATTTGAGATCAGCCTGGGCTGGCAAGACTCTGACTCAAAAAAAAAAAAAAAGTCTCATTAAAAAAAAAATCAGGGAGCTAGGTGCAGTGTATACCTGTAATTGCAGCACTCTGAACGTTAAAGGCAAGATGATTAGAACTCGGAGTTTAAAGCTAGCCTCAGAACATCAGAATAAGAAGAAACAAAACCAGGGCTCTGTGCACACAAGTAAGTGTGCACCCACTGAGCTCCACCCCAAGTCCCGTTCCAATTTCAAATTCCTTTATCACTTAGCTGTCATGACGAGTTAATGGTAGTCTGGCTAGGATTGGCCTCCTTGGGGAGAATGGGGCCAGATCAAGTGACCGGCTAGACTTGGACTCTCACCCAGTTCCCTGCTTCCTGTCTGTGCAGCACAAGCAGACATCTATCCTGGAAAGGCCTTGGCTTCCACACTGCCCAGTGATAGGAATGCACTATAGGGTAAGCGTGAGGAGGACTGTGTACTTCCTACAGAGCCTCCCACATAGTGTTCATAGGTAAGCTGCTACTTACTTTCTAATTATGGGGGGGGCTGGGTATGTGCACATGAGTGCCTGCAGAAGAGGCCAGCAGAAGAGGGTGTTGGGTTTCCTGGAGCTGGAATGGTTTGAGCCACTCAGCATGGGTGCTGGGAACCAAGCTCAGGTCCTCTGCCAAAGCAGTGCATCCTCCTAACCACCGAGCCATCTCTCCAGCCCCAAACCATTATTACAGTATTATCAGAACAAAACTGTTGTTTTAAATGGGAGACTGGGATTAAATTAGAAGTCACTTTTAAAAAATGACTAAGAACTGCTAACCGTTCCAATGACAGATCTGAGGAAGAGGGCTAAAAGGCCTGGGAGAACCTTGAGGCTCCCCTGAGCATCCTTCAAGGGTGACACTAAGCCTTCTAAGCTTTCCCCAGATGCTACCAATCACAATTGTGAGCTAGCAGATCTCATTTCTTTTTCTTTTCCCTTTTCTTTTTGTTTTTGTTTGTTTGTTTGTTTTTGTTTTGCAGGTTATGGGAGGCTGTAGGATGGAGGACACAAATAAATAAATAGCTGGGTGGTGGTGGTACACACCTCTAGTCCCAGCACTCAGGAGGCAGAGGCAGGCAGATCTCTGAATTCAAGGTCAGCCTGGTCTACGGAGTGAGTTCCAAGACCGCCAGGGCTATACGGAGAAACCCTGTCTCAAAAAGAAAGAGAGAGGGGGGGGGGAGAAAAGAAAAGAAATAAAAAGAAAAGATGTGCTGTAGCCAATTTCAGAGAGCCTAGCTCAAAATTTAATTAGTTAATTAATTAATGAAATGTATTTGAATTTTATTTTAATTTTTAAACGTGGGCTAGGGATTGGTTCAGTTGACTTGCCTAGCACACACAAAACCCTGAGTCCAATCCCCAACACCGTATGAAAAAGACAATGCTAGGCTAGGGACTTAGCTCAGTAGGTAAAGTACCTGCTGTATTAGCTGAAAACCTGACCTTGATCCCCAGCACTCACATATAAAGTAGGGGGCAGCAGTGTGTGCATGTGTCATCTCAGGACTGCGGAGGCCGACACTGTGGAGAAAGAACTCGAGGGCTTGCTAGCCAGCTAGTCTAGCCAAATGGTGAGCGCCAGGTTCAGGGAGAGACCCTGTCTCAAAAAAGAAGGTGGAGAAGGGTGGAGGAAGATACTTGGTGTCAGCTGCTGGCCTCCAAGGGCATAAACACTCATGGGTATGCATGCATCTATGCATGTGTGCACACACAAAGAAAAGAAGAAATTTTAACCAGGTGTAGTGGCATCCACCTGTAATCACACACCCAGGGGGCTGAGGCAGGAAACTGGTAAGTTTGAGGCTGCATATGAGACTGTGCCTCAAAACAAATGTTTCTGTGGTGGTTTGAGTAATAAGGCCCCCATAGACTCGTGTGTTTGAATGCTTGGCCCACAGGGAGTGGCACTATTAGGAGGTGTGGCCTTGTTGGAGGAAGTGTGTCACTGTGGGGGTGGGCTTTGAGGTCTCATATATGCTCAAGCCACACCCAGTGTGGCTAAAGTCTCCTTCTGTTACCTGCGGATCAAGATGTAGAACCCTCAGCTCCTTCTCCAGCACCATGTCTGCCTGCATGCTGCCATGCTTCCTGCCCTGACAATAATGGATTAACCCTCTGAACTGTAAGCCAGCCCCAATTAAATGTTTTCCTTTATAAGAGTTGCTGTGGTCATGCTGTCTCTTCACAGCAATAGCAATTCTAACTAAGACATTTTTTTTTTACTTTATTTTAAACAGGATCTCACTCTAGCCCTGGCTGGCCCAGAATTTATTATGTAGACCAGGCTAACCTTGCACTCACAGAGAACCACTTACCTCTGCTCCCAGAGTGCTGAGACTCAGGGGTTTACTACTACTCCTACCTCAAAAACTTCAAGCACATTAATCATCAACACCTCCAAACTTTCTGACTCATCTGAAGCAAATTTGTCTCTCTATGCTTAGCAGTGTTGTTTCTGGGGTTTAAGTAACCTTGGTTCTGTTTACAGGGTTCTACTCAAGTTAATGAAGCCACCCTGAATAAGTCACCTCACTGTCCTGGCCTGCGGTTGCCTCTGTACAAGGAGAAACGTCTGTCATGATTCTGGGAGCTCTGAGAGTCTAGGTTCAGTAACAACTGCCATTTGCTGGTGTCTAATTCATGAGAGGGTTTCTGTTAAGTGTATTATCACCAGCAGGATGTCACTCACAAAGGGCCCATGACAGAGATATGAATAGCTTCCTCTGAGACACAGGAAGCCAGGCTCTGAGAAAGTCAGTGACTTTCCCATGAGCAGTAAGCAATCAGAAGGGTGAAGGGGGCTCTGGGAGAACCCCCAACCCCATCATCTCAGCTGTCGCTTGATTGTACAGTAGGAAGAACAACAGAACCAAACCACTCGGGGACTTTCAGGTCAGAAAAGCAACCAGCCTGATGCAGAAAACTCCAAAACGAGCAGCCAATCTCTGCCATGCTTCATTTCCTACTGGGCAACAGATAATTAATTCCCTTCAGGGGTGAAGGGTGACAGGCAGGGCGAGCCAGAGTGTCCTCAGCTCTTTCTGAGTCAGATCTGCAGCATAGACTTCAATACTTTGCTCGCAGCAAATTGAAACACTCCTCCCAAGATTAGGCACTGCGTTATTTCAATATAATGAAGGTATATATAAGAAAATGGGCTTAATGTCTAGATCATGCTTACCCCTGTTCCTACCCTGCATACAGTCAAGACAAAACTCACCCTTAGCATCCAGGCCCTGAGACAGACATCAGCTGGTTCTCAGGCATGCCATGAAGATCCATAGACCTTCATATGTTCTCTAGTTTCAACCTTTTTTTTCTTTCTCCCCAAACTTGATTCAAACTAGAGCTGTTAACAAGAGGCACAGGGAACATGTCCATGCTTTACCCTGTCATTCTCAGCAAAGAACTGAGATAAGATCTCAAAAGAACCATTGAACCCTGGCTGCACTAGGATATAACAAAAAGATGGAGCATCCACCCCTATTGACTAAAATCATTGCAACTCACCTAGGAATTAGATAAAAATAATAATAATAAAATAAAGCATCCACATTGAGATATCACATGCCCATGAAGAATGAGTCAGACCTGCAGTGGATCATATCATTGTCCAAACTAACGTGCTAAGTCTTGGAAAATGCAGTCAACTTGAAAAGTTATCATCTGGATGTGACAGAGACAGACCTGAAAATGGTATTAACATGCTTAACCAAACCAGGCATGGTGGGGAGGGAGTTGGAGTCAGGAGAATTAAGAGTTTGAGGTCAGCCCTAGCTACATAGTGAGTTCCAGGCCAGCCTGGGCTACATGAGACCCTGTCACAAAGGAGTACTCTCTTAGAGAAGTAGCAGCCAGTGTTACAGCAGTGGAAAAAGAATACCTAAAGAACACAGAGGAGAATCTGACCATTGCAATATGAATTTGAGGCCAGATCTCATAGTCTCAGTGGGGACTTGAACTCATATTGTAGCCCAGGCTACTTCAGATTCTCAGCAGTCCTCCATGAGAAGAACATCACGCACTGTAAGAAGAGCCCAGGACTTGGAGGCATCTCCAGGTGTGGCCCTGCTTTGGGAAATGCAACCTTCCCTTGTAAG